>CM075852.1:6790291-6797791 GCA_037975125.1 Latrodectus hesperus | reverse complement strand
ATTTCAATATCATTGATGTTTATAAGTTGTTAAGGTAGTGCTTCTTTTAGATACATAATGACTGTGTGTGCTCTGGCATAGTTCGATGCACCTATCCCAGAATTGTGCTCTACGAGTCAGGTGAAAACTGATCGGGATCTTTTAATTTAAAAGCAAAGACCAAGAATCCCCCCCTAATACTTGTGCAACCTGATACTCTAAAGAAATCACATCACCTGAAGAACATTTTGACCACTACCTATTAAATGTTCCTTGACATGATAAAATGACTTGGCTTGTTCCTCTGGCAAATTGTTGGTACTATGCCATATCCCCTAGAAGATCCCTCGCTATGAACTTAGACAGCTCTCTCCCTTTCTGTTTGTGACCACCTAAGAAGCCTTGGTTTCCAGGGTAATAAAAAAAACCATCCGATTTGTCCAAAATATAACCAAGAGCAGGATTCTCTGGCACATATTCTAAGGTCTAGGTTTGTCCTACGACGACCTACTGGTTTTGTCTATGCCAGTCTAAGATTATTCAGGGTGATTAAACTCGTAAATCACTTCTAAAAGAGGCTGGACAAGGAGATTAGCAACAACAACAAATGTTTCTTAGTTGCCTTTATTAAGTGTAATGAATCTTCCGTTAAATCGGGGGTGTCAAACTCACTGTCTTCTGATAATAAGAACGAAACCCTAACCGATTGGATTGTTGATGTACCAACATGTTTCCATCCACCCAGCCCTAAAATGGGCTCTACCAGTTAGATGGAAGCAACCGAGCGAGAATCTTCGTAATTTAGAAGTAGATCTTATATTTATTGAGTTCATTTAGCACTAAGCTAAAAATTTTAAATTATCTATTTTTCTGAAAAAGCGTTATTTTTGGTTTGATAGTGTAATCCCTTAATTATTTTATGATTTCATAAAAATAGGTATACATAAATATTTATTCAATTTATGTAAGTTTTATTTATTAATTTTAATGTTAATAAGTATGCTTGTAATATAAGAAAAGCTGTATTTCATTCATAATTTTGAAAGAATAAAATGTCATCACTGATAATTGTTTAATAGAACAATAAACTTTTTACAGATAGGTTATCCATAAACATCATAGTAGTTAAAAAAAGAACCAGTTAGCTTTTAAAGTTTATCATTTCATGAATTGTTTAGTTAAAAGATGATTTATATCATAGCATTTTTTTCAAGAAAGCACAAAAACGTGTAGAACAGAGTGAAATAATAATTAATTTATAGTTTTCATCTAAAAATTATCTTAATAGATAAAAATATACGTCGTAACGACACTGGTCATTAATATTTGCATTTAATCACTTCGTTAAAGTAAGACCATTTTGGTTTAAGGCATATTCTTTTCTTTAGCTCATACCATCAGTATTTGGATTTGTCAAATTGAACTTCTTTTATTAGCAAATCATGCCGCATTTTGAAAATGTATGTCGCTCATGTGTGAATAAATTATAAATTTATATTAAATTAAATTTAATCCTATTGATTTAACTTTATTTCAAGCCATCTAAATGTAACTACCTGAAAGAAGCATGCAAGTTATGTGAAATTTATATCATATTTTTGCAGTGATGAGGCATGCCAACCATTAACATAGCAATGCATGCGCTCTTCACAGTGGCTTATAAACGCTATACAAATATAAGAACAGGGATTGAAGTATGGCAATCATTTTTTTCGACCTTGAGTTCTTTTTTGTATAGGATATTTAACCATGCCCCGTAGAAGATATCGAGAATCTTTCGGGTAAGTTTCTGAATTCACCCGAGAAAAAATATTTGTATGTAGGGATTGTGAAGAATCATTCAGAGAAATCGGTGATTCTGTTGACAAAACTAAGCAACTGTGATGCAGGTCTGTAATTACTGTATGAAGAATCTGCAGATTGATGGAGAAAACCACATTCACTTCATTATCCACTGCACGTGATTATAAGCTTATTGTGCACATGCCAGAGATAGACTAGTCAGCCACATTACGAAACACAGCATAACAGATTCACTCTGTTACGCATCTTATAGTATCTGCTCATATCATTCGATGTTGTTTGCAGCTGAGTGAAATGTCTGTAAGGGGTCTATTGTTTAATTTATTCTTGACACAAAACCACCGGCATTTGTACAGCCAATGGTGCAATGAACGAAGGAAATAGACTACAGAATAAAAAGACATTGTTTTTGTAGACTAATACCGCTTCTGCCTGTAACGCCATGATGGCCTGATTTTGAGTCTGAAGACATCGTGGTGAGGGACTATTGAACTATTACGTTAATCATCACGACATTGTTCCTGCTCTTGGTACCATCGTTTGGGGTGGGATTGGATCTCACTCCTACATTTCTGCAGTACTCATTGCTGGTGTACTGAACAACCAGCGCTATAGCTCTAGGATATTAAAGCTTGAAGTCCACCCCTCCATTCAGTGCTTTCCATCAGCGAAATTTCAACAGGCCACATGTGGCACTCAATTTTCAAGAGCTCTTTGCCTATCAGATTGAATTGCTTCATTAGCCTTTTTATTTCTCTGATTTTGATGTAGTTTGTTTCTTTTATTAACTCAGACTCTTCATGCTTTTTTTTGTGCACTAGGTCTATTTAGATCAGGATCAATAGTTTAAAGTGGATTCCAAAAAAACTTTAAATATCCAAATGAGCAGATTCGGGGACACTCGAATCGTTGAATCAAAGACAGGAGGGCAAACTATTCATCTGAATGTTTGACTACTTCTCTTGATTGATAGACAATAAAACACATGTGATCCGTGTTTGCATTACAACTTGCTTGGGATACGCCACCAGATGCCACATCAGATCAATTTTGGCAATTTGTGAAAGTTGCATGGATTACTATACACCAAGGGTGCATATAAAGTCTCTGTAAGTTTATGGCAATGTGTTGAGCACCGGTTATATTCATGAAGGTTTCATTAACTCACAATTTTGTTATTATCAATTTTTCAGAAGAGGCCGTAATTTTTTTATCCTTGTTATCTGCAAAATGAATACTTCTATCATATATCTCTGGTATTTGTGTGGTGTTTTATTTTGGATGGCCAGCAGTTTATAAGAAAATTTTCATTGATGATTGAAACAATGAAAAATATTTTATATGGTGACAGTAATTAATGACACAGAAACTAATTTCCTTGTTAGAAAAAATGCATTGCTTTACAGAAAGTTTAGATTATATTGATTTAGCAAAGAAAGCACACAAAAGCGAAGGAAGAAAAATTTTAACTGTTTTACTTTTTATAGCTTGTTTTATCTAATCATAAAGTTGTTAGATTGTTAGTGAAAGTCGATCTTTCTAAGATCAATCTTTGTTTCAAATTGTTGTTATAAATTCCTCAAAAATTGAGTACAATATTAAAACAAAGTTATCAAATATTTCTTTATACATAACAATATCCTAGTTTTTTTACCATTTTTCTGATAATAAAATATCGGTTTTACAAGTACAAACACCAGATTTTAATTTTAAATAAGAAACTGAAATGTAAAATTTAATTGCTAAATATTGCATTTTATTATTATATTACGTAATATAATGTAGCAAATTGCGAATCCTATAACGGAATAAATTAATTATGCAAAGTAAATAATGAATTGATAAATCAAATTTTTCATTAATTTGTATAATATTTTGATTTACTTTATTATGCATTATAAATGACTTAACCTAGATTATGCCTTAAAGGAAAAAAATGCTGAACATAATAAAATTATGCAAAGATTTATTTCATATTTAAATTTAATGACCTCCCTTAAAATGAAATGTAGGGACTTTAAAGTGCAAGATGAAAAGAAGTGTCTAAATATTTCTGAAAACTAAAAGCCAAGAATTATTTTTTATTCCAAAAAAGCATTTAAGTTCAGCATGATTAAATACCCATGTACATTAACATGTGGCTTGTTATCGCTAGACTCAAATAATGTTAATGAGAGCCTGCATTGTTTCTTTCTCTGCCACTCCTCCGCGCGCTCACGAGAGGGCGCTGTTAGTGGATTATCGCCTGCTCGTTTCTAGGCGCATGACAGGCGATCAATCGGTCACTCCAGTATTCTGCTATTCGGATAGATAGCCGATGGGAGAGGAGCGCTCTCCAGCGGTATTACAGCAAGAGATGGCTGGATCTGGATTCCACAAGCACTCAGTTTAACCACCGTGTGCTTTTTTTCCCGTTTTATTTTCAAATTTTATTTTAGTTTTTCCGTTTGGATATTTACTAGAGAGTTATAGAATATTTTTTTTAATATTTTTTGCCCCTCCGCTTTCTGATTGAGGATGGCCGTAGCTGCGGATGGTGAGTGGCTAAAAAATTATCTTACTCTTTGCTTTTTTATTCGCTCGAAAGATTAATTTGTTTTCCTATTTTTTTCAATCTTTTATTCAAATGAAGGAGTTTCACTTTAAAAGAAAATAAGTTGTGAATAAGAGAAATATTGCATTGATTCTTCTCTATTATTGTGATTTTAATTCAATCTGCATGATGGAAATAGTTGTTTGTGGAAAAAAAGTGATGATGATGATGTGTATGTTTTTGTGGAAGTTAAGTAGAGAATGTCATGGGTTATTACGCATTATTTTAATGTTATATAAAGTTAATGAAATGCATATAAGCACTGAAACCGTTAGAAATATTTTGCAAGCAGATTAAACCAAAAATTAACTTAATAAATTATTCATATATTTTAAAATTATTGAAATTAATTATTATTAAAAGTAAAAAAATGGATTAGTAAAATAATTGAAATAAAAATAATATGTAAATTTAAAATAACTATTTTCAATCAATTAAATATAACCAATATTTAACAGGTTATCTAAGAAATTCATATATTACTATATAATTATATGAATTAAAATGTTATAATTATTTTCTTGAAATGTTTTATTATGTGCAGAAAAAATTTATATTTTATTGAATATTTTCTTTTTATAGATATATTTATTTCTTATATACTATGAATTGCTTTCAAAATTTTAAAATAGTATTATTTACTTAAGAAATTGTTTAAAACTTTTAACTGTTTTCAGTGAAAGCCTGAAAAGTTGAATTAAAAATAAGGGAAATTTAAGTATTATATTGCGTTCAACTTTTTATGAGATTTAAATTTATGAAAAAATGCAACGTATAGGACATATAATATATATACTTGTATATTTTATGAAAGTGAGTGTCTTAAAATTAAAGAATGGAAGTATTGAAATATTGATCATAGTTTAAATAAATGATATTTGAATTGTAAAGAAATTGAATACAATTGTTTATAGAATTATATAGTTTATTATATAAATGCCATAAAAAATATGAATATTTTAATAAAGTATCAAATGGCGTTAACAAATGCTAACAACTAACAGTAAAATTTTATTTAGTTTTATGAAGAGAATGTGTGTGAATAACAATTGCTATTAAATTATTAAGCAATTTATTTGTAAAAAATTAAACCATTTAAATTTCAGAAAATTTTGCAATCCAAAAATTTAATGAATGATACAAACTAAGACCCTACTTTAAAATAATAGTAAATTTAATGTGTCAATGTCTCAAGTTATTATTAAACGCAGAAAAAAACCTCAATCCATAAAATGATTAAAAGTAGAATATATATATATATATATATATATATATATATATATATATATATATATATGCATACACACACGTGTGTGTGTGTATTAAGTACCTTGTGTGCTTCTGTGTAATAAGACAAATGTCAAATAAAATGGTGATTGTGTTGATATTATTGAACTAACCCAAATTAATAATATAAAAATTAATATTAAACTGCAAAGATTTTGAGTTAAATATAAAGAACTAACGAACACGTTAATTCAAACAGTTAAATTAATTTTTATACTTAATATCATTTAATAAATTCATGTCATTAAGAATTTCCATGCGAAAATTAAGCAAGGATTTTAAAAACAGAATTACGTAATTTCAAATCTATTTGCTTGAGTTAAATGATAACAGAAGCCAAATTATTATATTTATATCAGAGTTGGAATTACGATAGAGATATTAATTATAATCAAATTAAAGGAATTAGATTATTTAATTTTGTAATTAAAAACATATTTTAACTTTTATTGTATTGTATCTATAGTTTCATGTGCATATATTTTTACTGAAAATCAAAGTTCAAATGAATAATTTCCACTGATAATGCTACATTTTTGATACAATTAATACACATTAATAATTATTAATTAACATATAATATCACACACATAATTTACTATATTATAATAATATATATTATAATACATTATAATGAAAATTATGCCTCCCCAATATCTATGTATATCTAATTTTTCTTTAGTTATGCAACAAAAATTATGGATTGGTTTTTGATTTCCATTTTATTACAATATGATTAGCTATGATTATTACAATATGATATATGAAGCATACAATATGATTAACATTTTACTTTTATATTCGTGTCAGCTATTGTACAAAAGCTTCAATTATTGATTTTTAAGATTTAGCTAGTACTAAACATTTGGGGTTTTAGATATAAGAGTTATAAGAATTCATTGTGCTGAAAATATAAATTTATATTTGCCCATTCAAAAATATAATTTATGATCATTAGAATAATTTAATATGAGCAAGTGTTTTTTTTAATGTAGATTTTGTTGGGAAAGATTTCCCGTTACTGTGTTAAAAGTATACTTTCATAAAATTGATTAATTTTTTTACTTTCTTTAAACTTGTTTCTATCTGAACATTTTAAGGTATTTTTTCTTTTTATAGAAAATTGATGTCAATAAACATTCTATTATATTTGTATACTATTTAACTAAAAAATTGAAATAAGACAAAAAATTTGGGAGATTTGGAAAAATTAAATTTTATTAGGAATAATTTAATTAAAATTATATTTAGGAATCTTTATCTTTTCTTTTATTAAAATTATAAAATATTTTATTAAAATTATATTTAGAAATGTTTATCAGTCACATGCAATCAATTGTTAATGTATCAATTGCAATATGTGCATTAATATATTCTATAATACTTTCGGTGGTTGTACATGAAATGTAATTGCTACAATAATATTTTTTTTAAAATAATCCTTAAAAATTTTCAATTATTTATTAACATTTGAAAATTTTTTTATTAACTAATTTTCAGTAAATAAATGTTATACACGAACGTAAATATGAAGATTTAGTGTAATGTACATAAAAAATACTATTATATTTCTTACAAAATCTTAAATTATAGAACTGTAAATATTCTGAAATTCACTGAGTTACTAAGGCTTCTGGTTTTTAATTTCATCTATTAATATAACGATAAGTTTAATTATTGAATTCTTTATAATTCATAGTGTAATAATTACATTTGATAAAACTATATACTTTTCATGGTTATATGTAAATTCTCTATCAATTGAAAGAATAAATTTATACGAAATTAGAATTTAAAGTAAGCATGACTGCTATTTTAAATCTTAGCTCTATTAATAT
>CM075852.1:6642791-6785291 GCA_037975125.1 Latrodectus hesperus | reverse complement strand
AGAAATTTTAAGGGCAAGAAATTTTTCAAGAAATCTCTAATCCAAAATTAGAGTTTTCTTTTCTGTGTTCTCTTAAATGTCTTTGGATCAGATTATTATTTTATACGACTTTTAAAATTTATCATTCAAGAAATATCATATCAGTTATTTAGATATGTTAAAATAAAAATTATATATATATATATATATATATAAAATATGGATTATTGGAAAAATATGGATTAATTAAATAATAAATGAAGACATTCATTCTTCAACTAAAAACGTGCGAAGATAAACTAGCTAAAGAGAAATTAAAAAGTTAATTTAAAATAAATTTTTTTGTGATATCTAAATTTCAAATTTGAAATATTTTCAGACATATTAGAACTCTATGAATAAATAAGGTCTTAAAGCTCATAAATGCGAGAAAGTATCTTATGATTAAAGTCTTTAATTTAATGAGCAAGGCATTTACATCATAACTTATCTTTTCACTTCATTTTAAAATTGCGATTATAAATGTGTATATATATATATATATATATATATATGTATATATATATATATATATATATATATATATATATATATATATATATATATATATAATCCCAACAAAACTCATTACCATTTCAATGTCATTTACACAATCCAATACAAATATATAAATAAAGATTTAATATATTTGAGAAATTCATTAATTATAAATAATCTAAGCATTGAGTAAGTGATTATTAATCACAAGGGACCATTAAAAATTCTGTTACACGCCTTTTTACTCAGAACAGTGTCACATTTTAATCTCGAACTGCGTACAATGCAGCGGTTTTTAATAATCTTAAAATGCGTTCCAAAGCCAGAACAAGTCGGCTTTAAGATGTAAGCTCTGGAACTGAACAAAGCTGTTTGGATTCGTTCCAAACGCTTGACTTCTTACCCACCCCGTTCTTCGGTGTCGGCCTGGTCAGCTTGGCTGTTACGGAGGTACTACATCTTTTCCGAACCATTTCATCGCTGAGGGATTTAGGATTTGTTTCATTCTTTCTCCTCTATCATCTGATTTTTACTCGTGATTTTCTACTTCTTATTTTTTGAAAGTGATCAGTGAAGAATTTTAACACATTCATATATACAGAAGGGATGACTTTTAGGTTATTTCCTTGAAACTGCTATTTTGTTTGTTAGGAATCTTAGAAAAGATTTCTAATTTATATATTTGGTTGAAATACAAATGTGCATTATATAAAATATTTTCATTTTCCGATAATCATGTAAAACGTTTCAGCATTTGTTGATTCATTTATTTTAAACGATTCACTACTAATTCTAATAAATGTATTCCTTTATATGTTCTGTGAATTAGTGAGAAATTTCAAAAGAAAATTATTGCTTTGTTGATAAATTATATTAAAATTTCGTATCATATTTAAGCAAATTATTTATTTATGTACTTATGTCTTGATTATAACTGTAAACATAAAAAATCTAGGAACTACTTTTACGGGAAAACAGGAGTTTGAAAGCACATTGTTGTGGTCTAAAAATGTTAATGATAACTATAAAGTTAAATTAAAAAAAAAAACTACCGACATATGAAAAATTTACAACAAATGAAGTGAAATTTTGTGTTATCAGCTGATGTAATGAAAAGATTAGTTTTGGCTAAAATAAGTCGAATAATTTTCATTTGCCTTATTTAGTCATTTTCATTGTAGAATTGTAAAAAAAATTAGGTTTTCCTGAAATATAACTGTGACTGCTGACATGTTATAAGGAAAATAAGGTTTCTTATCCATCAAAATTAGAAACGTGTATTAATTTTAGCATTAAAAGTTTTAAATAAGCTTAGTCCAAAATAAATTGTATTTTTGCAGTGTGCTTGACTATATATTTTTATGCTTCCGATTATATATAATTAATCACATTACAACTATCATAAAAAATGAATAACTGAATTATATTTTTCATGGGTTATCTGAAATATATTTCCAGTGTATAATTTTGAATTTCAAACAATTTTAAAATATTTGCAGATTGTTATTTGATTTAAAATAAAAGAAATATTTTTAACGAATGATTTAAACTGATAAAAATGTATTATTTGAAAGTAAGAAACACACAAATGATATTAGAACTATTTTAAATTTTCTTTTTTATTTTGGCAGCTGTTTTAATAATTTTTTAATTTAAGTAATTAAAATTTTTAGTTTACTTTTCCTTCTTATAGGTAAAAATTAATGAATACACCTGCATCTTATCATTCAGAATTATTTAATAATTTTATGTAAATTGGGAGTTAACATACCATGCTTGTGTCTGTTCTATAAATGTGTATTTCTTAATCCATGTGATGGGACGTATTTCTGTGTTACAAGAGTATTTCAGCGTGAATGAATATTTAAAATTGAACTTAATTTCCCTTGTTTAAGTCAGTTTTAAACAAAGACAAAAATTGGGAGTTTCAAAGCACTTTTGTAGTTAAAAAAACTTAAATGTGCATTAATAAAAGAGAACCCATTTAAAGTTTTCCAAATAAGGAATGAACTTTGCACAGTGTGGCTTTGATAATTTTTATGTCTTAAGAACTTATTTTTAATGTTATGAAATACCATAAAAACAAATTTTTATTCATTTTTCTAAATCAAAACAATTGCATGATAAACATTCTTTTATATTCTCTCAAAGTTATTAAATGTAGATTCCCCTCCTAGGCTAACTATAACGAAAACAATCCTTTTATATGGTCTAATCTTTTTGGAAGATAAAAAAGCAATCTAAAAAGTTCTTAACACACTTTGTTAGCAAACGTTTGATAAGAGAAACAAATCATTATTTTGAGAAGCAAAATAATCATAAGAAGTAATATCAATATTACTAAGCATTGATATTGGTATTGTCCAGAAAGGCCCTACAAAAATTTGGGTATTCATTAAAAAAGTAAAATCTAAAATATATGCCTAATTATTTTCTAAAGGTTCAGAATGTAAAGAACTTTTGTCTTTTGTCAAACAAATCATTACAATATACAGAACACTGAGAAAATAATTGTCTAATTTCTCAAATTAAATGAAAATCTATATTAAACATAACAATGACGTTCTTAATTAATATTTTTCTGATGTTTTTCCTTAGAAATGAAATTTGCAACGTTACGAAAAACTTTCATTTATTATTATTATATTTTCGATGAAAAACATAAATTATTATAAGCATATTTAAATGTAAATCAGTTATAAACAGGATTAATTACATAAATATTGTAATTTAATGTTGCATTGGGAAAATTCATTTAAAAATTTATGTCTCGTAACTAAAAGCACAGAAATGTTTCGAAGTACAAATTTATTATATTTCTGTTTATCAGTTGCGAGTGTTTTTAATTGTTACTGAGTGCCTATGCAAATAAGATATAAAGATGCTAATGCCAGCTCAGATTCATTTGACTGCATTAATCGATCAGGGCTTGAAATCTAGTAAATGTTTGGTTTTTTAGTGGTTTGCAGGTAGAAAAAAACTTTGAAAATTCAAATATTAAAAAATTCTAGTAATACTTTTCTAATGAGAACTAAATATTTTTATATGGAATAAACAATAGTTTCTATGTAACTGAAATATATTTTAAAGTAAATGTTAACTGAAGAGTTTCCAGTGTTTAATTTGAAACAAATTTAAATAATTTTAATTTTGGGAAAAATCCTATTTATATGCAAATGTATTTCAGCTTTGTTATTATTTGCTTCAGTACCTATAACATATCTTCTTTTGAATTTTACATAACAAATGAATGATAAGAATTCGAAAATTTATCGATATAATAGCTATGCAAAGTAGTTTCGAATTCAAAAATTAATTGAAACAAAGTTAATATCCATACGAATTTAAAGAATTTCAATTTAAAAATTTAGTTATCTTTTATTAAAGTGATAGTAGCACTTTGATTAAGTTTCTGACTCTTCAGATTTCGTTTTGTTGTATTTTCTAAAAAATAAATATTGTTTTCATATAGATTATAGTTAAAACTCTAAATATGCTTTTTAAAGCTCATGCCTCAATATAAGAAACATCAGATGCGTCTCTTTTTATGATATTTGTCAGTTCATAACAATGAATTGAAATTGGAACAAAATTGAACATAACGATGTTAAAAAAATAGTGGTATGGTTTCCATTTCAATATGAAAAGAAAATTTAAAGTCGTGATGATAATTATAAGAAAAATATGTATCACCCTAAAGCTTTCTATTGAATAATATATAATAATCTTGAATACTTAGTTAGAATTATATATTTATCTTAATTAGGAATTATTTAAATACAGTATGGTGTTTTACCTATGCTTCATGCTTAAAACTAAGAAGAAACTGAAAGTTTTAGAAATACAGGGATTTTCATTTTAATATTGAGATGAAAACAAATATTGAAAAATTAAAATTTAATAATTTTAAATGTCAGCTAGAGAAAAATTTAATTTTTTTTGTTAATTCTCTAGTTAGTTATAGAATAATGAATTTATGTTACTGTGTTTCTTTATATCATTTATGTTTATGAGTTTTTTTAAAATTAAACTAAATAAAATCAATATTTTAGTAAGAAAATTTTGCTTTTTAGTTGCAATAAATTTATTGCGTATTATATGAGAATATATTCAGTATATTTTTAATAGCATCGAATTAATTAAATTTATAAATAGGAGATGTATATGTAAAAGAGGAGTAAAACTACTGTCTGGAATAATATATTTCCTTAAATTATACTTTAATATATCTCATTCTTATCCGTTTCTTTGATAAACACAACTAATGACGAATACATGCTAGTACAAAGTTCTAGTTAATTATTCATCTTCATTTAAAATGAGAAAATGAGCTATTCTGTGAAAACAAGAATACCTAATAGTAGCGTCTGTTTAATTTAGATGATATTAGAAAACTAGAGACAAAATTGGGACATTCAATTCCTTTTTGGTATCATTACATAACTAGATAGTTAAAGATAAATAAATATTCAAAATTCTGCATCTATGCTTAGATTAACAATTAATCTATGTTTAGATTAATTGTTTAGTTAAAAATCTTATATAAAGTAAGTTTATTGTTTCAAAATAGAATAAGATATTATCATTAATTATGATTTTGAATTAATAAAATAAAGTATTATGAAATAAGTTGTATTAGTGTAACTAATATTAGCTATCAATAAATTAATAATATATGTGAATAGTTTGTAAAATTAGGTGATATTTATACTAAATATCACTTTGATATAAAAACAATGTGCATCATTATAATTTACATACGCATAATAATAAACCCATCAAATATAATTTGTATAAACGTAAGAACACAAAATTACTATTTACTTAATAAAGGAACTTATTTACAGAAAAAAAGTTGTTTTAGAGAAAAAGTAAAATATTATATTTATTTGAAAGATGTATTGTTTTGTGTAGTGTAATTGAAAGAAATATCATAATTACAATATTTTTTTAACTCAGTAAAAGTAACACATTTTATTACAATTAAATAATTGTATTTTGAACAGAAATATTTGCTGAATTTTTCATGAATATAAAAATATTATTAAAGTAAGTAATCCTTAAGAAGTGTACATTTAAATTAAAATTTAGTTCAATATATTACATAATTGTCAATAGTATTAAAGTAAGTAACATTTTATAGAAATGTTTCATAAAATGTTGTAAAATTATTCTTAATATTTTCATTTAAATTTAACTGAATATTTTTTATCCCTTGCCTACACTCTATATACTTAAATATAAGTCTCAATATGTTTAATGTGACGCTGCCAATTAAACTTATTATAATTTTAACTTACAATATTTAGTACTATTACTTGACACTGCATTCGAGACTAAATTTTGTTATTTACTCTGCAAATATCCCTAACAAGTATGGCATAAATTAGTTAATGATGTTATTTATTTACATAAAATAAAAATATTGTTCGCTATTTAACTTGATTTTATTTTTAAGGTGTGGTTTGAATACAAATAAAGAGCTAATCAGTTTAAACAAATAACGAGCTATTAATCAAGAAAAGATAATTAATTAATTTTTCTATGACAAAATAAATGTTTGGTATTAATTCATATGTCAATTGCGCAATATTTCCGATAAATTATCTATTGTATTATTGTGTATATTTAGTTTTTATGTATGTAGATATAAATTAAAATAAGAAGCAAAACCATAACTTGAAACTTTTTTATATAATATTTTAAAGATTAAGTAAATGTTCATAGCATGAAATGAAGGTTATGTGTGAAAATAAATAAAATTCTTGGTTAGAATTGCATCTATAAATGCTTATCTCTTTCTTTATATAAGTGTCTATTCTTCTCTTTCATATTTGAAATTATTAGTTTATTAAATTATTTATTTTACTGATTAATATTTATTTGTATTATTATCTATATAAATTGTTACTGGTCGCATAAAAATGTAAAGACAAAATAATTTCGAATTTTTTAATAACCAAGGATGATTTTTATTAATGAATAAATTTTGTTCGAGAAATAATATTGATTTCTTTCTGCGCCAGAGATAAACACTTGTAATATGTTCTTTTATATATTATCATATTGACAAAGTTAAATGATAAAAATTAAAAAAAATAATTTTTTATAACTAGAGTAAAAGTGAAATAAGTTGCTGAGCATTTAAAAGAATTCATAAAATTATTACTTTTGCTATAAAAAAGCATCTTTTTTTTAGTAACGGTTTTTTATAACTACATCGTTTTATATTCATAAATGATAACATAAAGTGTAGATACTTTCGGTATCATAATTAATAAAATTATTTTATTAAAATTATTCTATTATTTTGGTTATTGGTTTTAAGAGCTAACACAGATATAATATTATTCTATTACAAATAAATATATATCGGTAACTATAAATATATATATGTAACTACAACATAAGACTTAAATATATTCGGATCTAGAAAAAAGTTATTAATTTTAGGGATTTATTTAACTATAAAATTATTTCGTTTCATTTAAAAAATGAAGTTATTTTTGCAATAGTATTCTTAATAATTCACCAAAACATTCCAAGATGAATAAATATACGATTTATATTAAACCATATTGAAATATTTCTTAAATTTTAAGACGAATAAAAATGTTTTTATTTTAAGTCAAAATTTGTCAAGCGAAGCATATTATTGAAATAAATTTTCATAAGCCTAAGTGATGAAATTTGCTTAATACAAAGGTTATTAAAAAATTAAAATTTCTTTGAAATGAGTGCGTCTTTCCATGTTATAATTAAATAAATGGTACTATTTCCAAACATTAATTAAATTTGTACAATATGCTTCAAGACTGATATAATTTTTACAAGAGAATGAAAATTAAAACTACAAATTTGGAACAAAAATAATATTAATTGTTTTGGATAAATTATTCTATTTTTATTAAGAGTTACAATGATATTAAAAATGGTTTTAAATAATTGTCCTAATCAAAAGTGAAACAATTTTACCAGGCTATTACACAATAGTTCTTTATTTTTCATTACATTTATTTTATTTATCATTAAGGTTGTTTTCGTGAAATTCATTTTCATTAGATTTTTGTTTCTTAAACAATTTATTTATTCTTGATTTTCATATGCTAATTTATTATCAAAATTTAAGTTTGGATCTTTTTGATATGCAAAAATTATATTTTTAACAAATTATTTAAAAAAAACATTATATAATGATTCAGACTTATATAAATTTGCAAGCTAGTTTCTTTTGAAGTCTTCTTGTTCGCATAATATTTAATGACTTAATTTAAATGAAATTAAATATATTCAACTAAAATTAATTGGCTTATAATTTACTTTTAAAATTTATATTAATTTGTATTTTTATCCTCATAGATGAAAAAAAGATAAATCTGATAAATATTTCAGTAAAACTTATGTATTTCCAAATATGTTACATTATATATGGAGGGATAGATATATAATTAGTCTGAATTCAAAAAAATACTTAATAAACTAATGTTGAAATGTAATGAAGCATTCAAAATTATTATTTTTAAAAAAATAAAGAACCTGTTTTGCAAAAATAATACTATTTTAAAATTAATTTTATAGTAAAGAAAGTGGGATCTGAAAAGCAACGGTACATAAACAATTTTTAATATATTTAATTAATAGGCATGTATGTAATGTACGCATATTTGTAAGAAGCTTTTGTTTGTTATTTAGAAATAAATTGGTGATTACATATTGGAAATGTAAGTAAAGAGTAATATTTAAAAGCTATTAGTTATTTAAAATTCGTTTTCTGAGATCACATTTTAAAGTGATTTTTAATGCAGTTAATCTTTGCTTTACGTATTTCTGTTCCAATTTACTTTGGAAGTGTTAATCAGCATATTATACAATCATTTAGATGCATTAATTTAGATAAAATCTTCATTTTAAATAGGAAAACATGTCAAGAATTGTATTTATCATGATATTTAAGAAAAGATTCACCGTTATTGAAATCTTTGATTATTATTTTTACTACTAAAAAAGTAAAGTTCTCTAGCCAAACAATAGTAATGATTTGTATTCGTAAGTTATGTAAATCTTATATTTTAATTATATATGAGAAGGTAAACTCATTTAAAGGAGACACTTTTTAAGTATTACAATCGTTTGTTAGAAATTAACAACATTGCTCTATATAAATATTAAAATATTATTCTCTGTAATTTCCGTAAAAGGAATTTTGAAAACATAAATTTAATGATAGTGGGAAAAAATAAGTTTTATATAAACATATGAAATACATTTAGAACAGTATTTCTTGTTTTAATCTACCAACATAAGCTAAAAATAAAAGAATTTAGAAGGAAAAAAAACTTTTTTGATGTTGTTATCTTTTTCTTTAATTAATTTATATGGTGCCGTATAATAATTTATTATTATTTATAATAAATTCAAATGTTGAGAATCTTTCATAAAAAATTATTTTATTAGTCTTAGAATATTTCAGTACTTTAGGATATAAAATGAATTAAATTATTTTAAGATAAAATTAGCATGTATAAAATGAAGTATAGATTTTAGGACTAAAAATGAAATAAATATCTGCGTCAAAAATAATGAAAACGAGATAAAAAGGTTAACACAAAAAGGAATAAAAATATCACCTAAAATTTTAAATTAAAAAAAAACCTTTATTTTTAATACATTTTTATTTGAGAACAGATTTCTAAGAAGTGTTTTTCTAAAGCTTAAAACTCTCTTTAAATAAAACCCCTCGTAAATAAAGAATAGAAAAATCTTTTTTGACCCTCAAATTGAATTTTGAAGGGAATCCAATTTTAAAATCCTTGACGAATCAACTTTCACTCCGTGATTCTTAAGCTTGACAAATTTCATTTCTCACCATGGTTGACCAAGATGATGATTCCTTGAAGTGAATCCCAGACTAGGTATTGATTGGAGCAACATTTGACTGGAGAATAGACTAGGGCAATGACCTGATCTATTTCCTCTCTGTTTTTCCATTCCATCAACATTGGAATCTCCTACACATCTCTGGAAAAAATCGTTGGAAAATTACTAATCGTACTGATGATGACTATTTGTGTATCGCTAAAAGTTATTTTGTAATATGTTGTTTGTCTGACAGGAGTATTTTTCACTTGAATTATTCCCTGTGTGTGTTGGAAAGTACAGATAAAGAGATAGTAAAAATGTGATCGTTATGAAAAGTTTATATTAAAATGTTATCGACCGTAACTGAATATATATATATATATATATATATATATATATATATATATATATATATATATATATATATATATATATATATATATATATATATATATATATATATATATATATATATATATATATATATATATATATATTACGTAGTAACTATTCTAAAGATTTACATTTAACCATCCTTGCAATCTTTATTATGAATTAATAGTTTTAATTACAAATATTTTGATCCGATAGTTTTTAGAGTTATATTTTAAAATAGATTTAACATATTTTATTGTTGATTCAATGAATTAAATAATCTTGAGCCACGTATTTAACTAGCGCTTGTGTTTATTTAATTCTGAAGCGAAAAATGAATTTTATTTAAATTCAGCTTACAGAAATTCTAAAATTTATATTTTCAAATAATTTTTTTCTTTTACTTTTCCATTCATTTTGACTTAATTTAATTGATTATGTTTCTTGTCTGCCAATATATTATTTATCCATACTTAGAATTTAATTCTAATATTTAGGAAAGTCAATAAGTTTTGTTTTCTAATTATTGAAAACTGTTTTCCATGGGAAAAATTGAAAACTATTTGCTTTCGTGGAAATACATTATCAGAAAATATAAATGATATTAACATAAAGAAATTAAAACTAATATTGCCAAATATTATATATAACAAATATTACTAACGTTATATTGATAAACATATAAAATATAGTTAATTTTTCTTATATACAAAAGCCGATTTATTAAATTTAAATTAACAAAATATTAAACTAGAGATAATTTGATGTCATCTAAATACGAAAGTTTTAAAATCAGTCCCGGTTGAAAAAAAATATTAAAATGTTGTATTTTTAAAAAATTAATTCGTAAATGTTTTTCAAAATTTGTAAAAATTTTTTTATTTTAAATAAATATTCATGTAGACTTTAAGGCCTATTTTATCTATTTAAATTCTTGTTTAATGAATAAATTTCTTAAAAATAATTTATAAAACACCAGAATACCATATAATTACATGAAACTGTTAATTATTTATAAAACAAAAGAACTGAATTTGGTTCATGAAACTTTGAAAAGATTTTATTACACTTGTAATCTGACAAGAGTTTAAGTGTACTTTGAGGACCATATAAAAATGATACACATCATAACTATCTTCCCCTCTTCTTATAAAATGTAGTCATTCTTTAAATAATATGTTCATTAATTCACGCCGGAAACAGTGCTCTCGACTTTGCTGTTGTGACATCAATTCTTATTCGGCAAGGACGTTATATCTCACTGGCAATTTCAAGTAGGGTTAAGTGGCAGAACATTTCACACAGCGCGCTGTTTTTAATGAGCCTTTTAGTACAAGGTCTGATTTTATTTCTTATGGAAGTTATATACCTTATCAGTCTCTCAGTTGTACAAATGATCCTTTTAATGACCATACATCGTTAAGTTTGACTTAAACTGGGACAGTTTTCACACTCCATTTCTGTTAATACTTGAGGAAAGTAACTAAATTGAAATTTTAAATTTATTATTATAAGCAGAAATGTCAAAATATAAAATCTATGAATATGTTATAAAATTTTAATTAATGTATCCTAATAAAATCAAGGTTGGAAAATTAAATATAATAATTTTACTTCAAGATTTAAGGAACATTAAGTTTTTCTAATAAATATTTATTTATAAATTCGTAAATTTATAATAAAAATATACTTATTTATAATTAATAGCAAATATTTAGTTGTATATATATAAATATATATATATATATATATATATATATATATATATATATATATATATATATATATATATATATATATATATATATATATATATATATATATTGTGTGTGTGTGTGTGTGTGTGTGTGTGTATAGAGTGATTATAAAAAAAACTGTCTCGAGATAAGGGACATTAATTATCATACCATTCCCAGAGAAGGAATGAAATTTTGTCATAAGGTATTTTAAGGCATGCACTTAAAAATGACATGGAAAACATCAGTGTTACGGTTCTAATACTGATCTAACAGTTACGGTTACGAGGAGAAAATTTTGAAAATACCAATTGGCTACTCCAAGTGTTTTGTACTGGAATGTTATCACCATTGTGAAAAACGTTAAATAGCGTTTGAGCGGCAACTGTAGCATGAAAATCACCGGTTGTAGATTGGCTAAAAGTGAGAACAACCAATAAGGACAGAGAAGCAGCATAAAATAAAACGTTTTATTTTATTTTACAAACTCTCCACATGATGAGACTTTGCATGCTACAAATGGTGGCTAGCGCTGCAACATGTACGATATCAACTACAATCTCTTGAATTGCAGTTTTAATAGCATCTTTCAAATCAGATGCAGTTTGCTGACGAAACTGATATATTTTGGATTTCAGATCTTCTCACAACCAGAAATCCATTATGTTCGATCAGGAGATCATGAAAGCGGGAAATAACAAGAGATAATTCTGTATCCAAACTGTTGACTTAAGACACATTTGACTGAAGACCCTACATGTGGAAGAGCGTTATCTTGCATACACACAACTTGAGATACAACATTTTGCCGTTCCAATGAGGGAATCGCGTAGCCTGTTAATATGTTCAGATAGTGAGCACTCTCCTTACTGCACACATTTGCAAATCACCGGCAGTAATCTCTTAAAAAAAGTAAGGGCTGAAGATGAAAATACTTTTTATACCATATCACACAGTCACTTTTTTCTCGTGTAATGTATGGGTGCAAACACATCATGTGGATCATTCTTTCCAGTGTAAACAATGTTTCGAATTCACGTTACCAGTTCGCCTCATCTGTCTACAGAATGCTGATTCCACGTACTGATTCCACGTACTGATTCCAGCTTGTCCAACGATTGGACAAGCTGGAATCAGTACTGATACATCTTTTGAACAGATTTTGAACTCGGCAAGTTCAGAAGATGTGAAGCATGGCGTGCACTCACGGGACGAACTGTGAGTATCGCCTGATGAACTTCTGCAACAGCTGCCACAAGAACGGAAGGTCATCCAGACAAAGGTCTATCGCATATACAACCACTTTATTTAAATTTATGAATCAAGTACCTTATAGCTTTGACAGTGCATGGGCCTCACCATAATGTATGGTTTCTGTGGTAAAAACTCAATGTCTTTGCGGCATTTTGTCCATGCAAATAATAAATCTGTTTGATTTTCCCACGTTCTTTCCCTGAAAGGGGTATCTTGTTTGGAATAGCAGAAAGAAACAAACACAGCTCGCATTTCGAAATGCCTTTTTTTAGTGTCGCCTCAATCAAGACTGTGTCTTACGTTGAACCATTTGCGCTTCTTGATTTCTTCTTCTCCTTTTGCGGAGGACTTATCAGGTTGGAATTTCAACTGAAGAAACGATGTGACGTAAATATATATATATATATATATATATATATATATATATATATATATATATATATATATATATATATATATATATATATATATATATATATATATATATATATATATATATATATATATATATATATATATATATATATATATATATATATATATATGATGATATATATGATGTGTGTGTGTGTGTAGAGAGAGTGACATATAGAAAAAGAGAGAGCAAACATTCTTGTGTGTGCCAATTTAAAGTTATATTCTGTAGTTTAATTTATACCGTAGATATTGAATTTTACAAAAACCTTTATTGATTATAAACTAACTAAATTATTAATAAAACTGCCACGTGATTTTTATTATTGAGAAAAAAGCGTTTATGATCCAATTTGTTGATTTTAGACAGAAAACATTTTCAAATCATGATGTCAAATAGTTGCGAAAGAGGGATATAATTATCTATATTAATTTATTCATAAAGATTTTGGTGAATGCGCATAAAGTATGCTTATATTCAAAATTGTTTAAAACTATTCTCAAATTATTGCTACTGATTACTGTTTTCGGCCCAAGAGAATTGAAGCATCTTTATGATATTACTCATTAGGGAATTACAAATGTGCACGATCATAAACATAGTTCTAATTTGTAATGAACGACTTGAATTACAATAACTTTAGCTTGAGAAATATGAGATTATAATAAATGGAAGATTAAGGAGTTAGAAAAATATTTAAAAATGTTCTGTTATTTAATTTTTTTACTCTTTACATCTCAAAATATGCTATTACATTCGTTTTAGATTTCAATATTAAAGCAATTAAACTTACTATAGTTCAAAGGAGATATATTATTACTTAAAAGTAATAAATATGAAAGAAATAATAATTTTTACAATAATCTAGTAAACATAAAAATTTATATTTGTGCAGACATTCTCTAAATATTTATAAATTAAAAAATAATTGACTTTTAACTGGGTACATTTCTATGCCTGTTTATGAAATGTGAGTAAAAGTCAGTTTTTTTTATATTTTTTATAATTTGTGATATCTTTTGGTGCTATTTACAATATTTATTTGTTCGTGTAAATTTATCTGTGTTTAGTTGTATGTTGATTAAGTTATATTATAAACCAATGAAATTTATTTTAACAAAACGAAATGCATGTATCAAAAGAATAAATTCCAAGTTGATTTCGCAAAAAAGCAAATTATGATAATTTATGATAATTCAATAAGTATATAGATCTCGGTTTTAATAAATAAGGGTAAATGAAATAAGGCTAATCTATATAAAAGAAAAAACATAAAAAGAAAAGAAAAGTGTGTGAATAATTTCTCAAAAAATTAAGGTTATTTCCATACAAAAGTTTTGAATTAAGTTACGCATTATTAAAAATAAAAAATATTCTATAAATTTTCGTTACAAAAATAATATTATTCTGCTAAATTATATTTATATTCTTATTTTGTTTTAACATTATCTATAATATATTTTTATTATAAAATTTTTTTTAACAAAATTTAATATATAAGAATGAAACTGAATTTTGTTTATTTCAAATAAATTTCTTGCATAATACAACTGAAAAAATATTAAAAGATCATTTGAAAATTAACGATTTCTTTTAATAAGTTGATGTTTTAATTATTTTTTGAATGCTGAAAAATACTGCTATATAATGTACATTGAACTAAGTAAAAAAATAAACATAGATTCATAGTCAGAATTGATGCTTTTTAAATGTTGTATCTTAATATTTTTTATGTTTCTAAAAATATCTATAATATGATATTATAATTATAAAATAATTATGCAGTAATATTTATAATATTATATTGAGAAAAATCTCTTTGAAATTGAAGAATGCTAGTTATATACTTCGAAAAAAAAGTATATTAGGATTCAGATATAAGTTTAAATAAAAAAGTTTTTTATTCTGATTTATGCAATAGACATGAGGGATAAAAGTATTTTGATACGTGAATTTTATGTTATATTAAATGTAATGTTATGTTGTTGTTTTTACTTGTAAGACACTTGGACAAGCCAAGATCGATATGCCGTTGACTATGCGAATTTAAGTCAGTAAGGGACGTCTTTCGTTAGAGCGCCACGAAGGTGAAAGTACCACTTTGCTCTAAATTCCACCGACAGATGGCACCACCAGAGGATCCACTTCCTCAATTTTGTCATTGATCTGGAGAGGGGAAGAAATTTTCTCCAAGCCATTACACCTACGGATAATTGCTCAACGACAGACCACAGGACTTTCGATTCCACAGGTTTAACGAGCATGTATGTCGCATGTACTCGGTGGATTTTTGGTGGCATTAAAAATCGGTGGCCTAACCACGAGGCTGCCACAGTCCCAAGTATAATGTATTTGTTACATGCATAATTATGATATTAATTTCACATCAGATACCTTATTTGGATAAAAATAAAATTAGAATGTTTATTCACTGAATTCTATTGAACAGATAAAAATGTTTCATGAAATGCTCAACTTATGGTTTACAACTGAAAATATATTCAATTTAAATGTAATCAATTTTAAGAAGATCAAAATTATTCAATTTTAAGGTTTTCTGCATGCAAAACTTTATAACTTGAATAATTTTAAGGCTCATCTGATATAAAACATTCATACATATTATAGATCGAAATTAAATATATAACAATTTTAAACTCTTGATTTCCATAAAACTTTATCATTTTATCTGAATACTTCAGCTCACATATAATTGTAGAATGATAAATATCTTTTTGGAATTTCTATACAAATAGGATAAATAATTTATGAAAAACTGTCGTCAGAAATTTAGAAAGTTTGGACATCTATTATCAAGCTGGAAGGTGTAACTCTTATTGCGAAGTTTGAAGACACACCCTTGGCTACATAATACACAAAAATTTAAAGCTTTTAAAGATAACAGAGTTCATAAATTATCGCAACTGCTTAATACAGGTGTATTTATGCTTTTAAGTTTAGTTATGTTAAATATCAGTAACAGAAATCATCAAGATGTGTGTGTGTCTTAGATAAAAAAAGAATATTCCTTAAATTCTACATTTTATTTAGAGTAAAACATTTCCACATTGTGATTTTAGAAATATATTTAATTCAAAAATAAAAATATGTAATTGAAAAATACGTATTAGAGTTCAATATTAAGCAGTATCCAATTATATCCACATAATTAGATTTGATACTTTATATAATTTCCGAAAATGTATGTAAAATTGCATTTTTGGAAGTTTTAATACTCTGAAAAAGATACTGATAATCATGAGGAAGCTAAGTACATAAATTATTTATTTTAACTCGAGATTAAAAGGATGTTACAGCATAAATATGAAATATGTAAAATAATATCTAAGAAATTTAAATTGATAAAAAGCAGCCAACATTCAGCTATACAGGTAATTCTTAAAATAATAAAAATCAGCAATGAGACATAGGGAATTATAATGTCAGGATTCATATAACTTAAAATCATTAAGCACATGTTCTCTTTAATAATTGTGAGTATATTACGAATTTAGTTCTAGTAATTTTTGTTTATGTGAAATTTTAATAGCAATAAAAACTTTATTATATTGGATTGTTTTATTCAGAACTCCAAGTGTAACTGAGTGACATCTTGCTAGAAAAATGTTTGCATTTGCAGATGATGACTGGCAGATACAATTGGCTGAAAAATTTCAAATAGATTTTATCAATACACAAATCTATTCCTTTTAGAAGACAAAGATGGCAGATTATTAATCGTAATGCTATTCGAATCTTATACTTTATTATTGATCAATATCACATTTAAAATACACAGATGCACTCTATACGTAGCCACATCCAGAATATCTCTTTTGGGTAATTATTGTCAGTAATATAGGAGCAAAGTAGCAGATTAAACCTTATTTTGAGACATTAACTCGTGTATTTAAATTTTTTTCAGAGATAACTTTCTGTTAGTTTCAGTCTTAAAACGTCACTACATTACAATTTATTACGTTGTAAACAAACGTCGGTAATTGTTACTGCTGATACTGAATAAAATTCTATAGCACTGACGAAATCAATGTCCTTAATTGGAGATTTGGTTCTAATTGTATATTCCCTTGTATCCATTTTAAGTCCAAGCTATGCTTAAACCGATCTAGTTCTATTGCTGTAAGGATTTCCTCCCCATATATATCCGATACTGTAATGAAATAGATGCTCCAATAATGATGATTTAAACGGCAAAGTTTCTTTTATTAAATCTTATTTCTGAGGAGTCAAAAATAGCTCCAAAATACACTGCTAGACATTGAAAATACAACATGAAGAAGGAGTTGCCAGAAAGTAACGAAACTGGACAGAGACACACATTATCGAACAATAAGCTATCTGTATTTCGGAATGATACAAGAATCGGGTCGAGTCAGTAGGTTGTATGAGTAGCGTGGACGGAGATACACGAAGCAACATGTCTAAGCACAGAGTCAATTAGAGTATGGATGGCGACCTGTGGACTGGCTCTCCATTCCCTGTCATCCATTTGCCAAAGTGCGTCTCCAATAGGAGACGCACTTCGGAAAATGGATGACAGAGTCTGCAAATGGAATCCAATGAAATCCCAAACGTGTTCGATTCGTGAGAGATCTGGCATGCACGGTGGTCAGGGAAAACGCTATATACATTGCAGGGCATGTTGGCTAATGCGAGTAATGTGCAAACGAGCATCCTGCTGATAAAGGCCATTGGGCATCACCTGAAGGTAGGGGAATATCATTTTCCACATCACATCATCCATGTAATGTTGGTCTGTTATAGTGCCTTGAACACGAACTAGAAGTGACCTAGAATCGTACGCAATGACAACCCCAATCATGATGTTGCGTTGTCGCGCTGTGGGGCGTTCCACAGTTGCTGCAGGATTGGACCTGTCTCCACGTCGATGCCACACTCGTACGCGGTGCCTATCACTGAAGAAACAGAAGCACGAATTATCTAAGATGACGATCCTGTGCCATTCCATCGTCCACAACGCACTAATCCGGCACCATTCCAGACGTTGACATCTATGGTGTGGAATCAAAGGCAGTCTTTTTAACGGACGTTATGAGCGCCGGTTCTAGCTACCAATCGAAAGGCAAAGGGTTCTGCTCGATATGGGAGCATCCAGGGTGTCTGGTCCTTAGTGCTACACGTCGATCCTCGCGTACTGACGTCACTCTGGGTGCACAGACTCTCCGCAAACGTTCCACAGTTCCTTGTTCCAACCACCTACAATCTGTGCACTGTGGACACGTCCAGGAATCTGTCAGCTGCAATTTGCCATAAAGACCAACCTGCCGCTCTCAATCTAATCACCCTGCCCTTCGTGAACTTGTCTGTCTGCTGGAATTGATTCCGTCAACGATATCCTGGCATTCTCTGCAACTACAGGCGTATTTGAGACAAGAACAAACTTTCAACTGCTATTTTCTAATCAGCAATAACGGCGCGAATATTGCCCCCCTACCTTTTCCTCACCTTATAGCTTATCGTAAATGCATTTTAGAGCAGCGCATTTCACATCATTTGTGTAATTCGGTACGTTGCGTCAACCCAGAACAGAAATTTTAGCTATTTATTTTCAATGTTCGGGCAGTGTATTATCCTGTTCTGAGAAAAACGAAATTTTAATTGATGCCAATAATTGTTTGATATTTTACGTGATAGTTTTGCATTTTTAATTATTTGTTAATCGCGAAGGAGTGTTATTTTTATGTCATATTAAATATGCAAATGAATCGTTATGTCATGCTATTTTCTTAATTTACAATGCATATTTTAAAATTGAATGGTATGTTTTAAAATTTAATGATAAATTTATTACTATAACATAGAATTAATTATTATAACATGCAATTATGGAATTTTTTAAAAAAAATCAAATATTTAAAATTTATTACAGTTGTGTCACAAATAATTTATTCAGACTATTATAGAGAAAATGCAAGTTCCTAGTAGATAAACCTGGAATTTATGTATGCTTTCAGTTTACATTAATATTTTTTTCGAAAATTATATTTTTAGTTTTGACTAAAAGATTAAACTGTGCTTAAAACATTGACAGCGTAATCGAAAATGCTTAATTCTTCATAAGAAATTATAATTTTGTTAGACAATGAACATCATGATTACTTTTTGAGGAAATGTTGTAATTTATGAGTTGTTATTCTAAAAATATTAGAATTATATTTATTTTAAAATTCAAGTTTCTAGGGTTTAAATATTTAATACCGACAGCTGATTACCTAATTATTGAAAGGTCGTGATAAAATATTTGAATTACCACCATGTATTGGGATCCAAAAGGAACCATGGATCGTGAATTCAGCTGTAGCTGAGATCGAACCAGAGACCTCTCTAAATCAGAATAGCTCAGAATTGATCACTTTGAGTTATAGAAATAAATTTTTCAAATATTTAATAGTATTATAAATATTGGAAAGAGTTTCTGAATAAAATTTATGACTTTTAAGGCTGAAATTATTCCTTCCGTTTTAGGGTAAACAGTATACATTAGTTCAGTATACACATCTTTTCCAGAAAGTAATAAAAAGTTATATCAAAAAGTATAGTATAATTTAATTTTTCTTATTTAAGTAATATAATTTATATTTTTTGTGTCTTATTCTTTTACTTAATACTATTAATTTTGCAAATCTGACTCTTTCCAGAAATAATTTCCAAACATTTATATTATTATTTTTAAATAGAAAGGCCATGAATAAAATTTATTTTTAAAAAATAATTCCTTATCATTTTCAAACAATCATAAATTGATAAAAAATATTTTTATCTTATTTTTGATAACACAATTATATTCATAAATTCATTAAAGTTCAAATTTCTCGGTTTTCTCTCTGCACATTAAATATATATTATATATATATATATATATATATATATATATATATATATATATATATATATATATATATATATATATATATATATATATATATATATATATATATATATATATATATATATATATATATATATATATATAACACCTTATTTTATTATTTTATATTTCGTAAAAACGGAAATATATGTACGTTAGAAGAAATTAGAATTTATTTTTTCGAAGAACAAAACTGATTAAATATTTCAGTGGATGCGTTTAAGAAACTGTTTCAGTTAATGTTTTGGTTTTATCAGCAAATGAGTGGAATATATTTTGATTCACATATTTAATCGATTATAGTTTTAAGTACTTAGCATTCCACTTTTATATTAACCGCTGAGAATCCTTATATCGATTGCCGCCTCATTTGCATTTTTCTTTCAATACCGAGAATATCTTTAATTGTAAAGTTATAAAGAAAACCAATTAGCTCAAAATTGGTTGAGAGAAAAAAAGATGTTGCCTCGAAAACAGAATCTAATCGTCCACATTTAAATGTTTGAAATCGCTTACGAATGAAGAAAATTTTTCTTTTCCATTCGATGGATTCTGTTCTACTTTGTTATGCAATGGTGGCAGCTATAATGCTGCTAAAGCACAAATCGATAAAGTCATTATTTAGGACGATATTTATGTCAGAATTGGGATTAATGGAAGTGGTGACACTTCCGGTCACTAGGGGGAAAATTGAAAGATCATGTTATGAAGAGGCTTATCTTTGACACCTATTTTGCGAAAGCTGGCTAACAACCAGCGTGAATGATTGAAATTGAATGGCGCTTGTATTAAGTGCGGTATGTTTAAAAATAATTCGCCATATTCTTAATCAAATGATATTTAATACTTATTATTTTTTATTTATTAAAAAATTTAATATTTTTAAAATGTTTAAATTATAAAATATATGATAATTTTCTTTTTTTAAAGTAGGCATTATTACTAAATATATTTATCTTTCTTTCATTCTGCTGTATAGGTTATTTTATATACAAAAATGGTCTGCTATTCATATAAATCATGTGCAATTTTCTACATTGGTATATAGTACAACAATATATATATATGTGTATATATATATATATATATATATATATATATATATATATATATATATATATATATATATATATATATATATATATATATATATATATATATATATATATATATATATATATATATATATATATATATATATATATATTACATACTAAAACCCTCTCTCAGTGTATATTATATAGTGCCTTCGTTATTTTGCCTAAAAGTTTCTGATTTTCTTTTATATTTTTCGAAATGATTTAAATTACTTAACGAATGTAGTACATTCTATTGCATCCATTAAAAATAAAGTGTTTCAAATCATAAAGTTTGTTTGTTACCTTGTAGTTAATATTTAACATAAAAGATAAATTGATCAAAATTGAAAGTAGATTTTGGAACATTACATTCTTATGTTAGGAGGAGAAATTATTTGTTAAATAGAAAATGAAAGCTTTGTCCCCCTCCAGTACTGTAGGCTGCCCCATCGTGGCAAGGGGTGTTCTGATGTATCTTCATCAGTTATTAATTCACTGATATACTTTGAATTGTATTCCATTAGAATATATGCTGAGAGGCAAATTTGGCTCATTCTCCTGAGTCATTCCTGGTATCAAGCTGATTGTCCTGAAAGATCTCTTGCTATTGGTTGCGGTAGATGTGTTCAGACTACACTTTTTTCAGTTTCTTCAGTGGCTACCTGAAGGGACGAGAGAGGTCTCAAAATATATCAAAATTGTCTTCAATACCAAAATGAACCGGCATCTCGGGCACATATTCTTGAGTGGCTGGGATTGTCTTTTGAGGACTTATACAAGACTCCTTACGCTTGTTTTTGATTTTCTGAAAGTGAGTGGACTCGTGGTGAAATTTATATGGTGTGTTTTTGGCGATGAGGCATGTAAATTATTATTATTATTTCCTGCTTGTATACACATCTAGCGACTGAAATCCTACTTGCAAGCTATCTATATAAAGGGAGAAGAAAGAGAGAATTTCCGTTTGAAGTACTGAAATGTGTGGTTTATTCATTTTTTTTTACGTAAATTGTTTAACTATTCCTCGCAGGAAAAATTGGAAGATGGAACAAATGTTAACTTAGGTTTATTAACATTTATTCTATCCAAAAATGGAACAAACCCAAGTTAGTTCTTTAGTCTGGGAATTGCAGATAATCTTTCAGGAAAATTAGTTATCGTATTGGGCGAAGAATTGTAATGCTGGTCTGTAATTGCTGAATACAGAAAAGAACGGCAGACATATAGGATCGATCACACCCACCTTGTTACACCATTTCACCTGATGACAGCTATATTTTGCGCTGCCCAGGGATTTATCGTTCAGCCATACTACAGTACAACATGTTTAATTTGTTATGCATTATTCGATTCCGCTTGTACCATTCGAAGTTGTTTGCAGCTGAGTATAATGCTCGTATGACTTCCCTTGCTATATTTACTCTTGACTTAAAACCTCACGCATTTGTACCACTGTTGATACAAATAACGACAAACAAAGACAATTGAAAGAAATGACATTGCCTCTATTAACGAATTCCACTTCGGTCTTCAAACCAGCTAAGATCGAACTCGAGGCTGACTGCACCATGGTGACATACTGCTGAACTGATGCGTTATGCATCTTCGCATTGGTTCTACACTTCTCATTATGATTTCGAGTGGTATTGGATTTCACTCCCGTATTCCTTTAAAACGCATGCCCAGTATTCTGAACTGCCAGCGTTACATCTCTGAGATGATTGAGATCCTGATTCTCTGTTCGCTTCAGCTGATGCCATCAGCTGCATTCCAAAGTATAATGTGACCACAAGTAACATGCAGAATTTCTTCTTGCTGACTGAATTGCTTGTTCTCCCAATCCATTCCGAATCGAAAATGTGTGGTTCATGCTGGCATATTTGGCCCGGTGTACACCACCCATTGCTACACCAGATTAACTTTGGCACGTATGGAATCCACATGGACTGTTATATCCCAAGGATACATCCAAAATCTTGTTCATTTTATACCGAAGCATATAACAGAAGTTATAGTCCAGAATAGCGAAGAATTCCAAAGAAATTTATTTCTTAAAAATTTCACTTCAAATTGGAATAATTTTTCATATTTAAGGCATTATTTTTAAAATAAAATAGGTCTGAGTTTTAATTATAAAGTGATTTTACCGAAAATATTGTAACAAATAAATTTACAATGAAATAACTTTCTTCCATAAGAGAACAGTTCACTTTTTTCAATAGAAAAAAGTGAACCGTTCTCTTATGGAAGAAAGTTATTTCATTGAACAAATTACTTGTAATATCACCCTTTTTTCATTATCTCAAGAATAATATCCGTTCAGTAGCATTTCTTATAATGTATTTTAACGCTTTTTGAATATTTTATTTAATTCATTTGCTTATTTTTAATTTTTCTAAAAATTAATAAATAAAGAAAATTATTGTAGCGTCTTACAATTCGTTTATTACAACAAAAGCGTACATTGTTTACTAATTCTCAAACATATCAAAATGTATCTTAATAACGTATAGAATTTTTTGAAATATTTTGTTAAGTGATTACTTTTTCTGAAGAAAAACTCTATATTTGTTCCTTCTTTTTAAAAATAGCCTCTGCCTTTTGAAGTTTAAGATAAAGCGCATAGGCGGTGGATTCCTGACTGATTGGGTAGAGTATTGCTTACATTATAGAAAGTAGAGATTTGTATTCCCTACCTATCTGCAGATCTATCGTATTAACTAATGACGGATGGGGTTCGTATAGTAAGGTGCAATGGCTTCCATGTGCAATGATACTTTTGAGGGAGGCAGGCCAAATCTTCTGCTTGGTGTCTGCTTCTAAATTTAGAATAGTCTACTACTTTCAGTGCGATAACGACACAACCACTGGGTACCCAACTACATAAATTGCCACCAATTCCCCCATGATATGGTGAATGTTAAAATTCTCTTGTGACCAGGTATTCACAAAAATATTATATAACGTCTAGATAATGTGTATGAGAGTTAAGCGTTTGTACTTAAAACATTAAGATCATTCCATCTCATAATTAATTTTAATCATGTTCCCATGAAAGAGAAAATGACTGCATTGCTGAATGAATAATACACTAATTGAAATTGAATTACTAATACAATGTAATACAATGATGCAATATAGATATATATATATACATACGTATATTAATTAATTTAGGAAAACATGTGCGGAATTGATTTCAGAAAGATCTTTAAAATATTTTTAGTTCATAACAGTTTTATTTTTTTTACAATAAATTATCTTGAGAAATCTGCTTAACCAAACTGGGGATACTTTTTGACCAATCACTTATTCTTATGCAAACCTCTTATGGTATTCCTTGAATACAAAAAAATATCCCTTCATAAAAGAATTCCCAAAGACAGCTCTTTACCAAACAAACTTTGCACAAAATGATGCACCTATCATTTATATAATGAATATGTATATTTTTAACCTTATTTTAAGACAAGCAATTATTGCAACAATCTCGTCATAGATAGTGATTTTTATATACTTAAATATTGGCAATCAATACAGTCATTTTTGTTGCTGTCTTTTATGCTCTTCTGCAATTTAGGCATTCATCCAAGTATTCATTTTGCGAGGGATACCGTTAACACCCAGCAACTATCTCCAGAACTGATTGCGATGAGTCAGTATCGTGTAGTAGAAGCCCCGCATGCATCCGGAGAACTACATTAGCCATCATTAGTGGCAATTCCATATCACGCAACCTTGATTTTAATCGAAGATATTTATTTCTTTTCAGTAAACATTCGAATATCGCACGCAAATCAAAGTTTGAAAAATGTCTTTGTGGTTTAATGGCTTTATTATAATGCTGGGATGTGGATTAAAATTACATACAGTTTTATAATTGCGGTGTGTAATTCAGAAAATATAGAAATATGCAAGATCACTTCTGAAGAGGAATTAAAATTCTTAATTGTTTTACCGTCTCATGACATCAACGAATTGTGTTGTTTATTTGTCTTCTAAGTATTGTTTCACTTTGAAGTTGATATACATTTGTATTTTCAAGTGTCAAAGAACTTGATAAATATTTAAAAAAAATACTTATGTAAAATAAGTATTTTTTAAGTGAATGTAAAATAAAAATTTACTCAAATAAATGATATTTTTGAATAAGGAAATAATAAAAGTAATAAGAATAAAATCAAGCAAATATATAATGATTTTGATTTCTTCGGGAGTAAATCTCATTCTTCAAATAACAATGTGCTTTCATGAGGTTCTCAGATTAATACATTTATATAAGCCATTTAAATGATTTTAAATGTAAATTGAATCTATATACATCTGGAGAGATAATAATGTTCATTTAGTTTAAGCTTAAAATTCGATTATGATAAAATATTTAGTTCTTTGTTAAAACTTATAATTTACGAATGTAAAAGTATATCTTAAATTCTTAAAGCTGTTACAGAAATTTATTGTAGAGAAATATAGTTAAATAAATAATTTAACAACACAATATTCTAACTCATTGATATAATATATTTATATCATTTAAGGAAATAAATATTTTTTTTAAAATAAAGTAATAAAATTTTATATTATCAAATATTTTTAATCCTCTTAAATTTGTCTCATAATATTACTTCTTGTCAGCAGCATAAAAACAAATAATTTCGTACATAAAAATTAATAAATATTTTATGTATTCTTTTAAAGATTTATTCTTATTTTAAAAATATCTTTATGAGTTGAGAAATTTTTTATGCTGTCTATAGACATATGTTCGCACATTAGAAAGCAAACCTTAAAAATATTTGAGTTTTATTATATTTTTAAACTTATACATAAAGATTTTCCTTTTTGCTAATTTATACATCTAACTATTGAAACATAATTTTTAAATTCCACAGTAGTTAGGAAATGTATACTGTATAGGCTTGCCTAATCTTATCGTATTTTTTTAAGATTGTGATAAATGTAAATTACTCTATTAGTACTGCGATGTATATATATATATATATATATATATATATATATATATATATATATATATATATATATATATATATATATATATATATATATATATATATATATATATATATATATATATATATATATATATATATATATATATATATATATATATATATATATATATATATATATATATATATATATATATATATATATATATATATATATATATATATATATATATATATATATATATATATATATATATACATATATATATATATATATATATATATATATATATATATATATATATATATATATATATATATATATATATATATATATATATATATATATATATATATATATATATATATATATATATATATATATATATATATATATATATATATATATATATATATATATATATATATATATATATATATATATATATATATATATATATATATATATATATATATATATATATATATATATATATATATATATATATATATATATATATATATATATATATATATATATATATATATATATATATATATATATATATATATATATATATATATATATATATATATATATATATATATATATATATATATATATATATATATATTATATATAACTTTTGTGTGTACTGTTTTGATTTTATTCTAGTTTATAAGTTCAAATTTTTCTTAAAAAATCATTATTTTTTTCAGACATGGGTTAATGAGTGCAATGAAAATGCCATATCCTTGAAATTAAGTAATAATATTATTTTGTTATCGAATGTATTTTTAAAACTATTTTTCAAATCTGCTTAAGAGATGACGTCTGTTGTGCGAATGAGTAACATTAAAAATAAAATGAATAACTTTATCTTTTTTTGGATGAACGGGGAATTTGACATTTTTTTCCGATGGGGGAAAAAAACTGTAGTTAAAAGCTTGCGAATCCACTTTCATCTTCGAAAAACAGCTTGAGCCCTAGTACAAAAGAGGGTGGTGAGATTAGGACAAAAAACGAAGAAAAAGAACTGGAGTTAGAGCACGCAAAAGCCTTTTTACTCTCCACTTTCTTTTAACGCATCACGCGAATTATCGACCAACGAGGCCTTAAGCATATCATGAGGAGTACCGGTGACGTCACGGATTGACGTCATAGCGGGACGATCACGTTGGTGTAGTTTTATAAATAGCTAGATGGGATCAGTCTTCAATCTGCTTAACCGTTTAGTGAGATATGTTACGATACGTACTCGGCAAACTTTCACGTAAGCTGTAATTTAAAATAAAAGCCATTCTTACAGTCACATTGTCTGTTGTGCTCTGTAACTGCAATATTCTTTCATGATTTTATAGAAATATACATCTATGAAATGTCTTAAAATCGAATCAGCCAAAAATAAAGATTTATTTATTTCAATTTGAACGAAAGTATTAATATGCATTATGGCGATTTAAGATGTTTCTAGCGTAACCGAAATATTTTGTTTCCAGTTTCCAATTGACGAAACTAAAGCAGCTCGCAATTTTGTTAATGAGCGCAATATTTACGCTTTTTAGAAGTTAATATTAAGAATAAGTATAAATGTAGCACTGTGAGTCCCATTAACTAATATATTTATATGTATCCGTGAATTATCTGAATAATTTTGTAGTGAAAACTAATTTCAACATTTTCTTGTTTATTAGTCACTAATATATCTGACGTTTCCGTAATAAATGTGTATATTAAAAATAAATGTTTTTAAATGCGTATAAATACAAATAGTGTAAAATTATTAATAAAAATATGCTTAAGAAATAGCTTTACAAGAATAAATATATGCTTAAGAATATGCTTAAGAAATAAAAATATGCTTAAGAATATGCTTTACAGAAATTCAGTTTATAGGATAAACTGAATTTCTGTAAACTAATTTTACAGAAATTCAGTTTATCCTATAATTTAGTCCTACTAATTTAGGAAGTAATAATTGTCATAAATTTATAAAAATCATCAGCATTTATTATTATTCCTTATTGTTCTCTTTTATACAATAGTTTTTTTGAAATTCTGCAATTGATTTTTACTCTACAAATCTAAAATTGTTTTTGAATTTTGTTTGTTGAGTGATTTTATGTCAATTTTTGCATCAATTGTTTACGGAAATTTTTGATGATTTTATAATTTGATACTTATAACAGAAAATTTCAATTTCTGTGGTTCCACAAAATGAATTTTGTTAAAAAAATAAATATGCGTCTTCTATCTCTTAAAAAAATTTCTTTATGGTAGCATTGTTAAATTTGTCATTATTATATCATTAAAAATTGTTTTGATAATACATAACACTCTTTTGATAAACAGTGTAATGTTAATAGGGAAAATTGTAATGTAAAATTTATTTTCTTATGAAAAGTAAACAAAATTTAAAAGAAATTTACTCAACATATTCCCAAGGTTCAGCGAGAAAATTAATGAATATGTTATATGATAATTTTTCTCTTTAAAAACTGATTTTATTTTGATTTAACATTAAATATAAATGTTTATCAATTCATATATATCTTGCAAATGCATTTTTAATATATTTTAACTTTTTTACACTTTTTTTTAAATTTGACATTATTGCTATAATAAAATGATAATTTTTTGACTGAGAGTTAAAAATTTTTTATAAAATGACGATGCGTTGAATTTATTATAAATTTAATGCTATAAGTTTTTGCACATAACGATAAAGACAATTTAAATATGCATAGAATTTTTTTATTTCAATCACAAAACTTATGCTTTAAATCATGTATATATGAATATATATGCATGTATAGTAAAGTTATTATTATATTAAGATATTAACTAACATAACCGTAGTTATTATAAGATAAAAAGAATTTAATGTTAATCAATTTACATATCATATAAATAAAAAAGGCAACAACAGCACTGTTTAGTAACATTTGACTTTATTGTATTTGAATGTAGAATCATAAAGTTTAATTGTTTTTGTACAATAAACAAATATAAAAATATAGAATTTAGTTTATTCTTAATAATTTTTTGAATAAATATTTGAATCAAAATTGCAGTTTAATTGAGAAATTGAATTTAGACTACTTTTTTGCATTTAATCCTGCGCAAAAAATAAATGCAATTTTTTTCCTTTTCAAAGGCAAACACTTTCACGACGAATTCTTTCTACGAAAACATGAATCCTTCAAGTTTTTCAATTATCTTCAAGAACCGAGTTTTTTTCAGCAAATTAAAAATTTACCTGAAGTAATATTTTTTTTACCGACATCACATCACACAACTGAATTCTTATAAAAATATTGTTGTTATCATTCATTTCTACTTCAATATTAATCATAATATTTTCGGACTACTTACATATATTTCAATCACATAAAAAGCTACTTTTCATGTTATACAGGCAAATTGTAAGAACGTGTACGCAGATTTTAAAGTGGAAAGATGAAAGTCAATAAAAGAATTTTAAAATATTGATTTATATAAAAAAATTATACTTATTTAAATCGTGTCCTTTAAATCCATTACAACTTTTAATTGAGAAAAATATAATGGCGTTAATAGTTTTTCTAATCAAAACTAGGAATAATAATAGTTATAAAAATGTGGTTTATTTGCGGGAAAAAAATCAATAAATATTTATCATCAATTCTGGAGAGTTTTCCATGGGAATACTGAATGTTTACTTCTTTTGGAATAAGTGTATTTGAAGGGTCTGTTTTGTTATTTAATAATGAAATTAAAGTGTTTTTATAAGCCCTTGTATATTACAGTACTAGAAATAATCATAATTAATTCGGCATATTTTAAATTATTTAAAGTGTTTTTTTTATATATGATACGAGAAAATTTATCATTACAAAATGTTTTGTTTTTTATGATTTGTATTTTGTAAATGATAAAAAGATTTTAATATTATTTAAAATCAAAATATGTAATATTTATTTATAAATTAACTTGCAATTCAAAGATAGTCCATATATATTGCATTTGCCATAAAATATTAGTGAAAACTAATGTATACAATTTCATAAAATTAAGTGACATAAAGGCGTAAAAGAAAATAAGGAAAACTACCAGATATTTACAATTATTTGTATATCTACCTATTCCTTTTACGAAATGATTTAATTGTTTGATTGAAAAAACTGATTGTTACTACTCTTAGATTATCAAAAAATTCTACGATTTGTTTTGTATACAAAAGATAATCAAAGCAGATAAAATCAGAATATTTGCTTAAATTTGTTTTGTATTTAAACAAATATGTTGATTTAACTCTTAAATTTTTTTTAAATTAGCTTGAACTACGCACGACATATGGTATATATATATATGAGACATATATATATATATATATATATATATATATATATATATATATATATATATATATATATATATATATATATATATATATATATATATATATATATATATATATATATATATATATATATATATATATATATATATATATATATATATATATATATGTCATGTCACACACACATATGGATCAAAATAAATTAATTAAAAAGTATTATATGAATGTAAATGGAAATAATTAGAAATGCTTAGTAAATTTTACAAAAAAGTATTAAATAAGTCTTTTTTCATATACAAATGTTTGCCATTCCCTTTATTGATTTAAAATTCACTCATACTATTTGATAAAAAGTATCTTTCCGCAAAGTAATGTATTTTGTTAACTGTTTAATGTGGTCTTTTACTTTTAAAACTATCATTCTTTGGATAACGATCTATTGGAAACATTTTTTGGACTTTACAAAACCGAACAAAGGAAAAGTTAAAAGTCCTTTTTTATGAATATATTGGGAAAACTATTGAAAAACCTAGCATTTATTGAGTTATTGCTTAATGTATTTTAACTAACGTTAATTTTGAATAAATGAACTACGATACATTGATTTATAACAAAGATAGTCATAAAAAAATTGCAGAGAAAATAAATAAATGGAAAATTATTTTCCTTTGTGCAATGAAAAAAGGAATTAAGTTATTGTTGCAAGAACTGAAGTCATGATAAAGTGAATTTTCGGAACGCTTAAATGGATAGAAATATAATGCCATGGAAATGGTTTACTAAATTAATAAATGTGCTTGATATTTCATGATTAAAAAAGGAAAAGCAGTGTTGCTTATTCGTATAATAGGGTAAATGAAGGTCAAAGCTGATTAGGAAAAGCATTTAATGAAATTCCTGTATAATATTTTATGGAAGAGTTATGTAGCTATAGCAAAAATTATCTAATTTACTTTATTTAAATTGCTTTGACGTTTCTTGCAAGTTTAATGAACAGGTACTTTTGTAAATTTAACGAACTGTATTTTAATTGGATGAAAATAAAATAAAAGAAATATTATTAATTTGAAAAACATCTTTATTAATTTTAATTAAAATAATGTATGATACGTGCTTTAATTAGGATATTTCTGTGTAATTTAACCGATTAAATCAATTTCAGCTTCATACAATATCAATTTAATTAACATTTAAAGAAAATATTTGACAGTTTTTTTAAATGAAAAAATTTTCGGACACATAAATATGAAGTTTTTATTAAATGTTTATAAATAAATATATTGAGTAACTAATTTTTTAAGATTTTTGAACATTGATATCTATATAATTTAAATACATAATTTATTTTATTGGTCTAGGATTGTTTAATTTTTATGTACAAAATTATAATTAAAATTTCATGCTAAAAATATATTGGATTGAAGATAAATGATGCTTTGAAATAATAGTTTAATGAAAAGCAAACTTGTAAACATTCAATATATTCTTTTAATATAAAACAATATTGAAATTTGGCAGTAATGGCTAGATTTGTGGGAAAAAAACACTTTTGAGACCATGAATTAATACAAAATTATAAGCAAGAATTTTGTTTGATTAATAGTATTTACTTTTTATTTTAATGTTATTTCATTATGTAATTTAATTGAATCAAACACACTACACCATATTAAAGAAAAATAGTTTCATTTTAACAAAAGTTTAGTAGTTTTATTATACATATGTATATTGTTAGCGTAGTTACATTTATATTAGTATATTGTTTTCCTAATTTGTGAAATATTAAAAAAATGATTTTTTAACTGAAGCAAATTAAAGTATTTATCTCAGAGATATTAAAATCTAATCTATAATATAATGATAAAGCCTTATTGTTATTTGATTATATAACTTTAAATATTGGAATTATTTTCGTAAATGGCAATCTGAAAAAATATTTCTGTGTTAATAAGAAAAACAAGGAATATATGGAATGTTCACTTAATTAATTTTATTGGCTCATATTTTATTTCCATAGTAGTATTCAGAAGGTTTTTATATTGAGGGATAATGCTATTTATTTAAAGTTAGTATTATTAAGTACTGTAAGAAAACAATGAACTAAATCCCAATATTTAGAAATTAAAAGCCTTGATTTTGATATCTCATTCATAAATTAAAAGTCTTGATAGAATTATTTTGTTCAACTGTGATGCAATACTTAGATATGAAATATTATGTTAAATAAACGTTATATTTTTATTGAAATAAAAATACTAATATGTATATTTTATGTATAATTATAAATAGAATTTAATATATATATATATATATATATATATATATATATATATATATATATATATATATATGTGTGTATACATATGTGTATATATGTATATATATATGCATATATATATATATATACATCATGTATATGTAATTGGACTCCTAAAAGTTTCCACACGAAAAATCCATCCATAATATAACAATGCTGATTTGAATTATTAAATTTAAATTTGTATTTAAATCATCTCTTAAATAAACACGCTTGTTTATATTTATTTTCAAACATCAAGATGAAGTACTTATTGAAAGATAGAGCGAATGGCAGATTTAATACTAGTTTTTCTTCAATGGGGTGAAAATGGTTGTCACCATAGAGTTGTCATCATCGCCGACGACTTCGAAAATGAGAGGTTTGGGAGATGAAGCTATATATTGATGTAATCAACCAAAATGAATTTCATTGAAAACATTTGGGATGCCTCAGTCCGATGTATGTGTGTGCACGTCTCTGAATTCTGACTTTCCTTTAGAGATGGAAATATTGACCATCAATATTTAGAGCATTTAAGCATTTTGACCCAAGAGGTAAAAAGGATGGCTGTTTGCTAACGGCTGAGTCCTTATTTCTAAGAATCATCTGATTTCTAAGAATCATCTGATTTCTAAGAATCAAGATCTTTTGATTTAAAACCTGTAACAAATTAGAAGACTCCAAGACCTGGCTAACCCCACTCCCTCCAAATATGTCATTCTACTTAGAGAATATTTCTACAATAAGATATTTTAAGTGTCCTAGTTACTATTAATAAACACGGTGGTCTGCGTGTGTGATCAGGGCCATCAAAGATTCAACTTTAAAGTTTCGAATATGATTACTTCACATTGAAACATCAGCCATGTTTCTAAACACTGAATTGCTCTGCATGAAAAAAAAACAAAAATTTGGAGATTATATATATTTACTTTTAAAACTAATTCTTTGTTTTTTAATCATTAAGAATATTATTTTACTTATTTGTCATGCTGCGAGTAAATCAAATTAATTTTTGTTCATTATAATATGGATTTTACCACTTTGTGATTATTCTTTAGATAAGAGTATATTATAAAAGCTTAAATTTGTTTATATGTTTGAAAATATTTCTTGCACAGGCTATTTATTATATAATTTTCTTGATAAATGCATAAGCAATATTTCTCAACAAATATACAATTTATCAACAAACAATAATTTCTTATATTCATATATGTAGTATATAGGAAAAGAAACTATAAGAGTTTAATGTTTCTTGTTTCAGTTTATAAGAATTTCAATATTTTAATTTGTAACTAAATTCTTGGCCTAAATTTATAGAATGTAATGTAAAAAGAGTAGTAAGAAAAATATTTAATAAAATGCATTTGTCATTAAATCAAGTAAAAAATTTATAAATAAAACATTAACTGAATATATTTTCCCAATGAATTCGGTTTATATTTTGTATTACATTATTGCGATTTTGGATAAGCAGAAATACTATATGCATTTAAAGTAACTTTTGATAATAAATTTTTCACTTGACTCTCAAAGCCTTGATTAAAATTTTAATTTTAAACTCATCAAATAGTTCATTTACTGCAAAGTGTGAATTTATTTTGATAAAACCAGGCATAGGAATAGTATACATTGCAACATAGTTTATTATATAAAGTATTCAAGAATGAAATAGTAACTGAAAATTTGAAATACAACCTATAAGAAGTCGCACTTACTTTATAGAAGAAAACGCAACATACATAAGTATATATATATTTTGCAATATCACGCTAGTAAAAATTTGATTAAATTGATTATTATGCTTTTATTGAGATCAAAGAATACATGTCAATAAAATTTATTTAGTTGAACTCAACTTCACGGTGGGAATTTTAAATTTTATTTTGGAATTGAATTTTAAGAAAATTATATCTTCGAATATAAATGGTTTTAAAACTTAGATTACTTAAGAAATAAATTAACTTAAAATGTTTTAGAAAAATAAATATATTATGTGGTTTATGAGAATATTTAAATTTCTATACACTTAAATACACTTAAAATAAGTTTTAAAATATACATGTAATTTTATATAAATTATTAATATCTTATTTTGTAAACTGTACTTTAAATTATTTTGAAACTTTATTATTTAATATGGAGCATAAAATTTTTAAGTTTAAATATTGAGCATAAAAGTTTTTAAGTTTTATAATATTATTTACTAAATTAACTGAAATATTTAAGGACTTAAATGTTTGCAACTCTATTTAAAAAGTTAAAAAATAGGTCCTCTAAATAGCTATTTTTAAATAGAAATTCTTTTTATTTATATTTAAAAATTATTGATGAGAAATTTTATAATTAAAAATTACCCTCACACACACATGAGAAAATAATGATTTAAAAAATATGCAATCGCAACTTGATCTCTTTTATGTAGAACAAAAATATAAGGATATACTTGTACATGTGTTTTCATGAAATATGTTTTTATTCCTTTATCATCAAATAGATAACACATTAATAATTCCTTAAATTCTCTCTTACATAATTTTCCATAAATAGTTAATTTTACTTTATTCACTTTTTCTCTTAATTTATTTTAATATTATTTCAATAAATTAGTTTTTTAATGTATGCATATGCATGCATACATATATGCAGAATGTTTGCTATGTTTGTTTAAGTGACTATCTGCACTAGGTAGCGTTGTAAACAATACCAATATTTATTCCTAATATTAAGTCTAAGACATTTTTAAAAAAGTTTATATATATATATATATAAACTAATATGTGTTCACTAGAATTATTAAAGTTATGTGTGTATACTAGAATTGTTAATAGATGCAGTATTTGTATTAATGTGTCTAAATTACTTCATTGCGTCCAAATTAAATAAGAAAATAATAAATATAAATTAATATGTACATAGTGCGTTTATTAATATATATATATATATATATTTTTAAATTACAACGTTTTTCTTTTAAATACTATAGATTTACGAGTTTTCTTTTATATTAAAATAGTATTAATATTCATTTAAGATAAAAAATTAAATTAATATTCATTTAAGCACAATCCCTAAATATAAGAAACAATAAATTTAAAAGTATTTTTACAACATCATTAAAATAAAACAGTGAATAAATTAATTTCATAAAAAAGGACTTTCTATTCTTTCGCATAGGAAAACAAAAGAATAACGGCGTTCGAAATCCGGTAATTTCTTACCATTTTGATAAAATAATAACCTTTTGTTTGAAAAGAAAATTAAACTAAAAAAAAGATAATCTGAACCATTACTGTCATTTATATTTTTATGTAAGAAAAGTAATTATGTTTCATATTTTTATTAAGTAATTACTATTGCAACACATTTTATATAACTATTATTTATTTATATATTTATTTTATATTTATTTATGTATAACTATTATATTTATTTGTATAACAATGTTTTATATAACTAAATTTAATAACTAGTATCGTTTCAAATACCTTGTTCTTATGTGGATTCCTTATAAAATATAAGATTATATACAGCATATCATTAAAATTGTTTCTTTGAACATATTTTCATGTTTTTCAGATAATTGATTTTAATTTGTGGTAAAAATCTTAATATTCATAAATACAAATAAATACCATATTTTTAAAATTGAAGATTATGCAAATTATTTCTATAATATTTCAAATTTTACGAAAAGTGTAGAATTTTCGGAAAAAATTTGTATTTTTATCTCAAAGAAAATATAAAGTATTATTTGTATAAATATAGTTTAAAAATCAGAAAGGGGTATTATTAAGAAATAAATGTCTCCATACACATTTGAGTGTATTAGGAATTGTTTTTTGATTTTTTAAATTTTAAATAAATTTAAATACTTCCTATTGATAAAAAATATTGTAAAAATTTTAAACATTGTATAAATATATAGATTTTAAAGAATGATTTATTTCAAATACTTAGAGAGAAATTAACCATGCTGATATAAAACAATGACTTTACTTTTGTAACAATTTTAAGTATTCCTTATGAAGAACATTGTTTGAGTAATTTAGCCAATATATTTGTTACTAAATAAATTAATATTTTTCAGCAAATTGATTGTTTTTATTCGTAAGTAGGTCTTTTTTAATTTTATTGTATTTCAATATTAATTACAAGTTAGCTCTTATTTAAAATATAATTTCTTTAAAACGCATTGGATTTGTTTTTAGTAAATTAGTTTTAGAATTGTAACGTCTTTTTCCGTATTAATTATTTAATTCTATAACTAATTTAGTTATATATTAAGTGCACGCAAAACTATTTTGTGAAATTATCGTTTTGTAGTAGGCATTGTTGCAATAAGGACTTTATTGATTAATGAGGCATTTTATGTTTAAGTAAGGATAATTGCTTTTAAGTTATTTACCAGAAGAATTATACTCTGTTTTAATAAATTATTGCCGTAAAAGTCCCAATATAAAAATAATTTCTTTTTATTCAAGAAAATTAAGAAATAGAGCAAACATTTATTTTGATTTCAATTTCAATAAATTATTTAAGTCATTGCAAATTAACACTTGTGATTTTATGAAATTGTGTTTCTGATTTTAACTTAATAAAGATAGGCTCGAATTATTGTTATTATAAAAAATATTATAAATATTGTTATTGTAAGAAGTATTTTGAATCATTATGAAATGTATGATAAATAGACTGAAATTTTATTCCAGAAAAATTACAAAAATATTTTAAATTTGTGTTACATAGGAATTTATGTTTTGTAATTTCTTGATACTTAATTTTTTCTTTTTATTTATTATAATTATAGATCACGTTTTCAAATCTAAGACGAATTCAAGGTATGAAACTAGGAATCTTATGAATGTTTTATTCAGTTCGACGTATTTATCGATTTGTCTAACACTTATAAAAGCAAATATTTCAACTAAAAAATTAAAATATTAAATTATTTGATTTTAATTTCCTTTTAAGGAAATAATTCAATAAAATATTATTATAATAATCCCAATAAATATGTCTGCTTACAAATATTTCATCAGCCAATTCCTTAATCGCGTAATGTAATTAATACTATTTATGCCTGACGTGTACTGAATAAATATCCGCTAAAATTTCTTGAGATGTTTCATTAGTTGTTATGCTCTTTTCATAAAACTTTTGGATGCCTTTCTTTAAAATCTTTGCTATTTTAAAAAAATAAATATAAATAAATCTGATATAACATTGTATATATTTTAAATGATTTTTTTATCAAATTAAAATAAAATAGAGACGTCAATTAAATAAAGAACTCATTTACATTAGCTTTTTATATAAGCATATATTTTTCATTTTTATAAATTCCTGAAAATGTGTCTAAGAAAACCAACGTTATGTTTTCCATTTAATTTAGCTTTTAAAATCTACATCACTGCAATAGACTTTAATTAATTATTTCCCCTAATGAGCATTAAATATTGTTTTGTTTTCATTCTTTTTTATTCTAGTTCTGCAAATTAATCGACGGACTAAGTGATTTAAATGATTCGAGTGGTTTACTGGATCTGTGATTTTTGTCATGTTCGACAAAAGTCATATTTGATATTTTATTTCCAAATAAAAAGTATTTAGAAAATTCTAATAACACGTATAATGTTTAGAGAAATAAAATTCAGATTAAATTTCACATATTATTTATAGTAATTATTAAGCGTTCGTTAAAACACATTTTACCAATAAAATATCAAGTGTGAATATAAATCACCGTTTACATTAATTTATTATCAAAAATGGAGGAACATTAAAATATCCCCTTTTAGATGTAATTTTCTGTTTGATCAGTTACCGTTTAAATCCTTATCCTCTTTAAACGCTTTTCAGACATTTTACTTATCTTAAAAGTAAACTCGTTGAAGAGGGAGAGAGACGTTCAAAAAACATTTATAAGCCTTCCCGAAGATTGAAAAGATTGGATTTAAAAGAAGTTAGAAATGCCGATAAAGATTATCGATCAGGTTAGTTTCGCTAAAAACTTGTACCACCGTGTTCGAAAGAGGGGGAGACATTGAAAGAAAAAAGGGAGGGAGTGAGAACTGGAGATTTTCCACCAGATGTAGAATTCTTTTCTTCATTAACTTGGACAACTGGAGAGAGCACTTTAGGGAAGCAGTGTCCCTTTTTTGAGGACTTAGCTCCCTTGCTCAGTGAAATTTAAGAAGGTAGGCTTTTTATCGAGGTTTTTTCATGGAATTTTAAAACCTTGACATTATTTGCTTTGAATTAAATATCGTATCTCTTACTAACTGTTTGGTTAAATCTGCTTATTTTGAAGCGTGAATTGAATATAAATTAATTTTTACTAAAACGTTAATTGTATAAAAAGAGGATTAGAGGCCATAAATATGATTTTAAAGCATAAAAAAGTGCATTTAAATTATATGTGATGCACTGGAAACTTGAGGGAAAGTATAACAAGCTATAACATATTGTATGGGTAGCCAGAGCTCAAATTTTATTTCAGAAATATTTTTCCAAATTACAATGAAAAGATAGATAGAGAAAAAAAAGAATATTACTACATTAATTTCTAAAACTTTGCAAAAAATGCTATTGGAAAGAATAGTTTATAACTTAGAAAACTACTAAAGTTTAATTCCATGATAAGCAACAGAAAATAATTTATATATTTGTAAATCAAAATCATATTCAATTTGTTTTTTGATTATCTGGAGATTTAGATGAAATATTTATTAAACATTTTTGTAATGTTGTGTGGAATTAAGCAAATTAAGTCAAAAAATTGTCATAGTGACTTTTATCATAACAATTCATTAAATTCGAAAATTTTGAAATTATATTAAAAATATTAAATAATTTAAAAAACTTTATGGATCAAACATTTTGTTATTAAATAAATAAATTAAAACTAGGTCTCAGGAAATAATTAAATACAGAAAATGAAAAATAATGATAAACATGTTAAGTAAAAGCATAAATCTTTTTATCTCCAAATACTTATATGTAAAAATATAAATATTTGGAGATAAAAATATTAATTAATGTTTTGTGATTGAACTAATAATTTTCAACTGAAATTTAATAAATATTTTCTAAAGTAAGTAATGTGTGTACACATATACAATAAATATAATATATTATTTTAATACTAAAATCATCAAAGTAATAAAATTTTGGATAATTTAATATTATCACACCTGATTTAGTATCAAGCATCTTAATTTTATTCTATTATTACAAATTACAAATTTTATTTACCAAAATTTTCAATTTTCTTAAACTGCATATGTACCTAAACCGCACATGTAGTAAATCGTTTTGTAAATCATCGTTTCATTATATATAAGCTACTAGACTTATTTTTATTCTTATGCAGCTGATTAAAATTTCATTACATCATATAAATTCTTAATGCAATGAATTTGGTTTTTGGTTTACTTAAATGCACAAACATAATACATTAATTTGTATAATGGATCAAAATCAAATAATGATAAATATCTAGGAACATTGAGATACTAATTGTAAATTTGTAAAAATAGCAACTAAAATCATTGAAATTTATGAATAAAAATCTGAATCAATTCAAAATTAAGTTAATTCTGAGTCATAGTATTATATTAAAGAATACAAAACAACAATCGATAGAATTAATTTGAAAGAACTGCTAATGCAATTAAAAATTACATGCATATAAAAAGCAAAAACAAATGGAATTTCCTTAAAAATTCTATTTTATAATGCATTTGGCTTTATTTTTAAAAAAGGTTTTTCTTATTAATATAGATAGTTCGATTAAATTATCAATAAAAATTTTAAAATATATATTGCAAGTTTCCTCAAGGAAGTAAATGAAACGGGCTTTAATATAAAATAAAAAAATGCTAATTTCATTATGTTATAATTTATTGATTTGATCAAGTCGTGCAAATGGAAAACAAGTCAATTTAATTTAGATATTGAATATATTTTTTGAATTCCACTTCAAAAGTAAAAATATAGATTAGATTATAAATTTATTGGCATTTATAAAAGCCATGTAGAATATTAAGGGGTAATCACTTCTGTTTGAAAATTAAACAATCGTATAATGAAATTAAATGAAAGAAATTCTGATGGATTTGCGTGATATGTAAAAAAATAGAAACCTTAGTGTCATGAAGATACACACGAGTTTCTTTCTTGACCTCCTTTCCAATATAGATATGTATTTTAATCTAATTGATATAATTTATTAATGTGAGGAATTTGTGTGAAAAAATATTTAAATAAGCTCATTTATACAGAAAAACTTTGCGCTAAAAATCCCTTTCTACTTATAATGTTTATCTAACTAGTATTCCAGACAATAAATATGGAAAATTTTACTTACCACATTTATAATTTTGAAATATGACACAATTTGCTTGAGACGAAAATATATTCACTCTGCAAACACATGCAATTTTCAACCAAATTTATCACTTACTATGTCATTCGCTGTTTGAAGATAAAAAATGTTATTGATTGCTGGGTCTAAAAAGCTCTCTTTTATTGCAAAAAGTATTTGATTTGAAACAGAAAAGGAATTTCCAAAATTTATAGACAATTGGGGCGAAAGAAAACATTTAAGTATGGATCATGTCATATTTATGAATTTTTATAACTGTATTTAGAATTTCTTGTATGTTATTGATAAATGAGGAAAAAATTTGAAACTCGACGGGTTTTTCAAATTTTTATTTTTTTAAAAATATAAATGTCTGAGAAATATTTTGATTACTTATCTAAATATCTGAATTTTATTATTATTTGTTAAATGATTAAATGTAAAAAATAAAAAAATAAAGTCTATCCTTTACTTTTCTAGTTTAATTTTTGATCATTTATTTTGTTATAGTGACAATGTCTCGAAGATTTATTTTGGAATCTCATTTTTAAAACTTTCAAACTTCGGGCTGTATATTAGTGAACTTCAGTGTTACTCATTTTAACTTTTATAATGTCACATGTAATTCATTTATATGAAAATTTGAGTTTTATAAATATCAGACTTCAAAATAAAAATGATCTATTCAGTTTCATATCATGGAATTTTTATATCAATAAAATTCTCATGTCAATAATGAAGACAAATAAATACGTGAAATCAGTTTTTCATAAACTGGCAGCTTAATTTTAGTTATAAGAAAAGCATTTATAAGCACTTATCCATTTAAGTTTATTGCGTTTGTTGAAACAAATTGTTAATGACGTGTAAACTTTCTTCACTGCAACGCATGACCCAAACAAGCCGTTGCCTAGTGATAAATTAAACTCCGTCATATTGCAAGATAATACTTCATTTTATTTCCTCGGTGACAAAGCGTGCGCAAAAAAGGTCAAAAGTGAAACTGAAAATAAAATTTAAGTTTTAAAACTTTAAAAATTTAACATTTTAAGTTTTAAAATAATAATAGAAATATCCAAGAACTATATTATATTCATTAATCATATTTTTATTCATGGAAATAGTTATTAATACAAAGTGTTAAGAAATATAACTTAAATCTAAGATAATTTCTTCAAAGGAATTTTATGGTCCAATAAATCAGACAAAAGGGTGGATTCTTTGTCACTTAAATTTAACCTTTTGTTGTTTAATGATTGTTAAAGATAGTATAGGGATAGAAATTTTATAAAAGTTAAACTACTGGTATTCTAAATATATTTTAATTCATGAGATATTTATTAAAATTATACTTGTGCATATTATTTAATCTTGTGAATATATTTTTTTAAAAGTTTGTAACTTTAAAATTAATTTTTGTATCTTTTACATTAATATTAAGTATTACATTAATATTTTACATTAATATAAGTTGAAAACTATGAAATGAATATAAAATTTGTTTACTAGTATTATACTGAAATTCTAAATCCGAACTATAATATAATATTTGCTGTTTCATATAAATAATATTTTCATTTTATATATGCAAGTTAAATATGATGTAAATATAAATACCTTTGAGTTTCTAATGTACTTTTAAGAGTGGGAATAATATAACATCAATTTAGATTCACAAAACGCAAAATTTTGAATTAATTTTAACTGAAAAATAGACATTATTTTTTTAAATTGTAGTTAAAAAACTAAGAAAACTTGTTCCATAGAAAGTTTTTATTTCATATAATAATACCAGCATTTTACAAGAGTAAAAATTCCAAAAATATTGAACTTTTTGTCGTAAAATTAATAACATTCTTAAAAATAATTTAGAATAGATAATTTCCATAACAAATAGCAAAGCAAATAGGTGAAACAATGAAATTTTAGTTTCAAACTAGCATACAAAAAGGACTTTTAAAACAAATAATATTTTTTCAAAATATGATATTTTTTCGCAAATAAGGTTAAGTAAAAATATGATTAAAAATGTCATAAAGTATCTTTGATACGTTTTTTGTATTATTCACAGTTTTCATTAATTATTATAAACACTGAAATGTTAACGGAATTAATTATTATAAAGCAAATATTTAATAATGCAGCGTTTCTAAATATTCAGTGGTTATGTCTTCTTATAAAATTAAAAATGTTCATATGTGATTTCCAAAATGAATAGAAATAATTTGAAATCATTGAAACTCATTAATAGTTCTAGGATTCAAGTAATTATTTCCCTACTTTGATTTGCTTCCTTTGTCACTCAACGGTCATTTTTTGCACACGAGGGCTAATTAGACCGGGACCTACGGTTTAAAGTGGATTCCGACCCACTACAAACATCCATGCCCAAGGTGGGATTCGATCCTAGAACTGTTGAATCGAAGGCAAGAGCGCTAACTATTCGGCTGCCAGATCGGCAAATTATTTCCCTAGGTAGAGAGAAAGAGAGAATGTCTAATGAGATTGACTGTGCAAATTACAAGAGAAGATTGATGACTTGGCAGATTTTAATAGGAATCTAATTTATATTAATATATTTGGAAAGTGTTGCATAATGTGTAAATTTGCAGAAAGTATTTCCGCTATCAAAAGTAAATTTTGAAGTTTTCTCATTTTCTAATTTAGTAACGAAGTACCGAAGAATTTCTTTCGATTGAAATTATTCACATTTATTACTAGAAAAACTATCACTAGTCATATATTTAATAGTAATATAATTTAGCATTTTCCAGATTCAGCCACAATTTTAAATTCTTTTAAATCATTTTATTCAAATGTTGCAATTATAATTCCTCTGGCTATGTTTTGACTTAACAAATACAAGTAACTTATTTCTTCAGTAAAAATTAACCTGTATAACAATTAAACTATGTTTCCTGGCACTAATTCCATAAATCCATATACGGTTCAAAATAATCTTATAAAATTTTCGTAAGTTTTAAAATTCTTTGCATTAAATATTTGAGACTCAGAAAATAAACTCAATAGAATGTAACCAAAAATTATGTTCTTACAGATTATTTAATTTATGAATGTCAAATCTTAAATTAAATAATCTGTAAGAGCATAATTTTGAACATATAAAAGGAGGAAAATTCCAAAAATATTTCTTAGTTACTCATATTTGGATAATTTTTATAACAAAAGCATAATGTTTATAAGAGTTTGTTTACAAAATACATTTTATGTATAATCTATATTCGAATACAAAATACATTTTATGTTTACAAAATACGTTTTATGAATACTCTATATTAGAACATCAATGAAACTCAGAAAAATATTGGTATGAATAATTATATTTATGAAGAAAGCTGTACTAACTAGACTTGAATTTTAAAAACATATCGATTCAAAAATATTAGGTTGGTGCGTATGAAATGTCGGATTCTTAAGTGATTGTATAAAACTGCATATCTTTCTTCAAAAGCTGTTTATTCAATCAAAGTATGCTCCATTCGCTTCAATACACTTCTCCCAACGAGATTTTAAAGCGTAGATGCCTGTCTTAAAAAATTTTGGTCTTTAGAATTAATAAACTCTGATATCGAGTTTTTTAGACTGTCTTCATTTTCATAGTGTTTGTCCCTTAAAAACAGCTCTAAATGCTTGAAAAAATGAAAATCGGTCGGCGAGAGATCCGGTGAATAGGGTGGATGCTGCAATGATGAGCATACGTTTAACCGATCCAGCTTATTTCGCTCTGTCAGTGCGTGCGGTACCCACTTGTCCATCTTCTTAACCTTGCCAATCTCAGAAAGGTGTCTCAATATCGTTGTATGGTCAACTTTCATCCTGATAGCAAGTTCCCTCGTGGATACGGCTGGATCCGCTTCCACTAGAGCCTTCAGGTCATCATTCTTCACAGACGTTTTGGGTCTTCCGCGCGGCTCATTTTGCAGTGAAAAATCGCCAGTCCGAAATTTTTCGAACCAACGCTGCACTTTCCGATCGTTAACCGCATTCTCCCCAAACGCTTGGTTTATGTTGCGTGCAGCTTTTGCAGCACTATTACCAAGTTTGTACTCATATAAGAAAATGACGCGAATGTCGGCAGAATTCATATCGGCAATAAACTCAAAAGAAATAAAAAAGGGAAGACCTTCGAGAAAACCTATTTTGCAGAAATGAGTCTCTGGCAATGGACAATACGAGTATGAATGAGGTTATGCCAAATACAAAAGTATAACGAAAACAGGGAGGAAAACGTCCGCATGTAAAGAGAATCCGACATTTCATACGCACCAACCTAATATTAATGTTGGTAAAATCTTATTATGTCTTTATGCACATATTTATATTTGATGAAAATGCATTTATGAAAAATCAGGCAGTTTAATATAAAATGTATGTTAATTTCCTTATAGAAAACGCAGCATTTATTTACTAATATTCTGACAAATTCAAGAACAAGTTTCATTTAATAGATTTACTATATCCCAATTAGATTGATGTAAGGGACAATGACTCTAACTTAAAATAGCAAGTGCTTAAAATAAAGCTCATTTTGCATTTTGTCTTTTTTATTGAACGATTTAGAATTATGCTTTAAAAGATTAATATGGCCGCCAAAGACGTTACTCGATTCAAAGTAATTCACTTTTATAGAAAATAAAGGAAGAGAAAGACATCATTCCACCCTTTAGCTTAGGTAAGAAGTCATTAACTGCTTGGGGCTTTAATACGCAGCTCATAAAAAGTATGATATATGTTGCCACAGAAGTCTTGGAATTAATAAACTAAGTAAATAAAAAAGTAAGAGCAGTTATTTCCGACATACCTAATGATGATCATAAATTTCTTAGAGAAAGAGAGTAAAAGAGTGTGGAGGTCGTGGCAGAAGTCTGAATTTATTTTCGAAGTTTTGAGAGTTGTGAATTGAGCTTATTGTAAAAAAGGCAAAAGATTGAATCTAGTTTTCATCGATTTGGATTTTGAATCGAATGATTAGCATGGTATCAGTAATTTTTTATTTTTATTATCTGAATTGAATTTTTTAAATGGACCTTTTGAAGATGAAATTTATTTCGCTTCATTTTAAACATTGATAAATTTAACGGAAGTGTTTTGATAAAGTAAATTTTTTTTTAAAAAAAGGGAAGATAATTTCATATCTGATGCTGATTTGTAAGAATAGAAATATTGTTTTTGTTATTCTTTATTTAATAAAATTGTAGAAGCATTTATCATAAGTAAGCTGTATTTGTGAATAAATCGAATTAGAGTTATAATTGTTAAGAAAAGTAATTGCTTCAATAAATATAAAAGAAATAAAGTATTTTTGTTTATCCAAAATAAAAGTTTTTAAAGTAAATTAAAAAGTACACGTTGTAAGTTTTAAGTAAAAATATTTGATCAATTATAACTTTTTGAATTCTTTACTTTTTGCATAACCTTATTATATTTTATTATCTCAGTAAAGTATATAACTTTTTCTTGTTTTTAAAATATGAATTTTATGCTAGTAAAATATATTTTATATAATCGCATATTTTATTAGTGTAAATGTATTTAAAATACAATAACAGAAGCTATGAGGTAAAAATTTCAAAGTTTTTTTTCATAAATTCGAGTCAAACATTTTGAATATGTAAAAAAACATTTAAAGTATCAGTTTCATTCAACGTTCCAAAGCAAATAATAATTAACAATTAAGTAATAATAATTAATGAATATACAAAAGAATGCAGTATTTTGGGAGAAAAACAAACTATTAGAAGTAAATAATAAATTAAAGGTCATTATTGAATCTACTCTATTTATTAAGTTATTTTTTATTTTTAATATAAATTTATAGTAACGAATGTTAAAATATCTGTTTATGATTTATTTACATAATATAAAGCGTTTTTCAGTATTTGCATAAAAAACAACATCATTCTTATTATTTTTTTCATTTTTGTATTTTATGCTTTTGTCATTTTTTTTCAAGAGGAAATAATTTAGTTAAGATCTGCTTTTTAAAGTGCATTCCGTGCAATTATAAGCGTTTCTAATCAATGTAAAAGAGGAATTTAAATATTACACTCGCTGAAATTTTAAATGTAGATTATTCTGCTGCTTGCTAAGTTATTTATAGAACATAGAGATTTACATATTTTTTATTTTATTGAAATAAAGTAAATATGAAAGTTTTAAATTATTATATGTTTTGACACTGCATATACAATAAAAATTACAAGCTTTTACTCTATACATTATCTATTATATTTATTTAATATCAAAAGACTAATGTTATTGTTGTTTGTTTCATATACTCCATATCTAGTGACTGCTAGACAAGGTCCAAAAGATTATTAAGCCTTAAAAAAATCGAAAAACATTAAGGGATTTCTTACTAAGTCGTGGCGAGCGAGTTGAGAAGACAGTTTAAAAATATTAATATAATCAATTTTTGTTTTAAAATAAAAAATATATCCAAGCAACTAAATAATATGATATTTTTCAAAATCTATTTCGTAGGGAAATGTTATAGAATATGTTTTGTTTATCTCAAATACTGTAATTTCTATCAAAAAATCGGAATAGTTTCTCTTTCAAATTTACATTAATATGTTAATATAATTTTTTCTTAAGTTTAAATGTTAGAGGATAACTTTTGTTTCTGAAAAGTAGATGGAAGAGATTCATATTTTTCTGTTGCCAACCTGAGCATAAAACTATATTATTTATGCGATTATAAAATTGCAGTTACTCTTATATCGATTAATTTCTTTGTAGAAAGTAAAATAAATTTTAACATTGCTGAAAATACAGATATGAAATTATTGAATAATAATACTCCTTGTAACTTTTCCATATCCTAGAAACGATTACAGTGGCTTTTAAGTTCGTATTTATTATTTCATGTTATTTCCTTAAAAAAAGTAACATGCAATATGATACAACATAAATTGTAACAATATTTAAAATTTATAAGAATTTTAATGCATGTAAAACTCACATATATAACAGTTCGGAGATCTTTAGGATTTTATTGTATTAGGTTGGTGCGTATGAAATGTCGGATTCTCTTTACATGCGGACGTTTTCCTCCCTGTTTTCGTTATACTTTTGTATTTGGCATAACCTCATTCATACTCGTATTGTCCATTGCCAGAGACTCATTTCAGCAAAATAGGTTTTCTCGAAGGTCTTCCCTTTTTTATTTCTTTTGAGTTTATTGCCGATATGAATTCTGCCGACATTCGCGTCATTTTCTTATATGAGTACAAACTTGGTAATAGTGCTGCAAAAGCTGCACGCAACATAAACCAAGCGTTTGGGGAGAATACGGTTAACGATCGGAAAGTGCAGCGTTGGTTCGAAAAATTTCGGACTGGCGATTTTTCACTGCAAAATGAGCCGCGCGGAAGACCCAAAACGTCTGTGAAGAATGATGACCTGAAGGCTCTATTGGAAGCGGATCCAGCCGTATCCACGAGGGAACTTGCTATCAGGATGAAAGTTGACCGTACAACGATATTGAGACACCTTTCTGAGATTGGCAAGGTTAAGAAGATGGACAAGTGGGTACCGCACGCACTGACAGAGCGAAATAAGCTGGATCGGTTAAACGTATGCTCATCATTGCAGCATCCACCCTATTCACCGGATCTCTCGCCGACCGATTTTCATTTTTTCAAGCATTTAGAGCTGTTTTTAAGGGGCAAACACTATGAAAATGAAGACAGTCTAAAAAACTCGATATCAGAGTTTATTAATTCTAAAGACCAAAATTTTTTTAAGACAGGCATCTACGCTTTAAAATCTCGTTGGGAGAAGTGTATTGAAGCGAATGGAGCATACTTTGATTGAATAAACAGCTTTTGAAGAAAGATATGCAGTTTTATACAATCACTTAAGAATCCGACATTTCATACGCACCAACCTAATACATGGAATTTGAAATTGTGCAATGTTCGAGCAAATCACTCTTTTGAATATAATTTCCATTTTTTTTAATATTTATAACCATTCAAATTTATATTTACTTCTTTTACTGAACAAAAACTTGCAATATTGTTCAATCTGTCTTTATTCTTATGAAGATACATTATATGTATACACTCAATTATTAAATATTTATTAAAACATCAATGTATACTGCAATTTAAATCAAGAGAAATATTAAAATTCTCACTTATCTTATAAACGCAAAATTTAAAATTTCTCTAATGATATATACGTGAAATAATAATAATTTACAAAATTTGCTAATAAACAACTTTCTACTAATTCAAAGTACTAATAAATGATAAAATGTGCACAATTGAAAAAAAAACGGAAAAATAAATAATGATCCTATCTCTGGTTTAGCTTTCGCATTTATCACAAGTTTATAATGCAAAATACATTATAGTTCATGCAAAATATATTCAACAGCCAAATGTAGTCAAACATTTTGAGACGACTGTTTTTATAGTTTTGAGGCAAATTATGTTGCTTTAGACTGTCAAATTTTAAAATCTTACTCTTTGTAAATATACACAAAAACGCATACTTTTAAAAATGACAGTAAAATATTTACTCAAAGAGACATTTTAGAATTATTTAAATATAAAATGTAATTTTAATACTAAACACAAATTTAAAATCTCAAAAATGGAGATACTCTACGATATTCCCAGCAGATGCTAACACTCCGACCTTTTCCGATACAGAAAAGCGACTCTAGTATTCCGAGAAGTAAAGTCGGTCCTGCAGTAGAGACTAGGGAGCTTTCGCAACACCGGTGTCTTAGTAGATGTAAAATATTCATCTATATTGTTACGTCAGTGGAATAAAAAAGCGAAAAAAAGTCACAATATAGAACTCCGCAGAAAATTTAGAATTTAAGCATCACAAAACGTTTTTTTTTTGTACTAGAGTCCATACCGATGAGAATTACAGTTGTTTTCATTCTCTTTCCTCTTCTCAAAGATAAAAAACTAACAAAATCCTTTTTTTTTTGTATTTGTTTCATATCATAGCGTTTTTGTTTCCCCAAAAACAACTTGCTGGCCAAGGAACGCAAATAAAACCTAAAAGGCCCAGATAGGTCGATAGTTATTTATAGGTTAGTGTTTTTCCTATTATTTTCATTTTTTTTAGTTTACTTCTTACTAACCACTACTTCAAAGAAAGAGGAAGAAAGAGAGAATAAACTTAATGATTATCCCTTCCTGACTTCAAGACAAATCGTTTTGAGTAGCGTTGAACATTTTATTTCGTTTATTTCTTTGTGGCTTAAGCACACGTAAAAATCTTCTTCCTTCCTTTTTTTAACCTTGGAAGGTTTTTTGAAGGGAGTCATTGTTTTATGACTTAGAGTGCAAAATAATAATAATAAATAGCAAGTCACAAGGAAGGGTAGAATTGAAAAGGAAAGCATTATTTTGGTATAATAACAATAAAACTAAAATATATCATTTTAAATCTTTTGGAAACATATTTTTCTTGCTTGTTCATTTATAATGTTGAAAAGCTATATAATTAGACATTTAACCTTTTTAGATAGCATATTTCTATTTTTCAAATTACTTTATTAAATATTTGTTTTTTTCCAGTTTAATTCTCACAAAGATACACATTTATATTAGATTGAAATAAAATTAGGGTAAAAATTGACACCCATAAAGTGTAAATGTTTTGTCGTGTTCGTATAATGGTTCAATAAATAATAATGAACATTTAAGTCAAATTTTATCTAAGGCAAATTTATTCCAGGGCAATCATAATAAGAAAATGATAAAAATTTATGGTAAAATTTTACGTTAAAAGAATTTCTTTTTATGTAGTTCTAAATACAAATCACATAAAACTTTATGTAGGAATTTTTTTTTACTGAAATAACGCAGTAACATTATTTGGAACCTTATACTTAGAAATGTGAGTATTTTTTAATAAAGTTAACCTTCTTTTATATAAATTTACATATTTTTATTTGAATTGTAGACATATATACATATATATATATATATATATATATATATATATATATATATATATATATATATATATATATATATATATATATATATATATATATATATATATATATATATATATATATATATATATATATATATATATATATATATATATATATATATATATATATATATATATATATATATATATATATATAATTTATTAATAATAATATAAATTATATAAAAATAAATGAATTATGTATATGTATATATATAATTTATTAATTTTAAATTTCATTGTTCTTACAAATTTTGTAAACTATAAATTCCTTACTGTTTTAGAAATTAAAATTTTACAAGTTGTAATAAGTGAATTTAATTAAATAGCTAAACCATTTACTAATTACCAAATTAGTTTTGTTTATCATTGCTTGACTGGTAGTTTATTTTTATTTTTCCTGTGGGTTCAATAACACATGCAACAAAATTCTTATACCTGTCTCTGTTATCATTATTTTATCAAACATTTTGATGAAACAAATTAATTCTTCGAATATATAACTTAAATCATATTGAATTTGTGAAAAAACGAAATATAATAGGAATTAAATTTAAAATATAAGCACAAAAACAACAGTAATATATTATTTAAAGTGTAACAAGAAATTATGAACATTTGTAATTTGTGTAAAAGTTGATGCCCATATAGTTGATCTATTTCAGGATCAAGTTAATCCTTATGTCCTTAACCCGTTTTGTTCCTCATTTCACAAGAAATATTTTTATGTTGAGACAATATTAAATTATTAATCCACAAAGTTTAAATGCTTATCTTGAGTCTTATTTTTGAAGCTCTCGGTATTATAATTTAAGTTCACAATTTTATCCCACAAATGGCTTAAGATAATAAAAAGCATTCTAAAAATTTAAGCTCTTCTACATCAGTTATTTTCTAAAAAATAATTTGTTTTAGAAATACTGTATAAAAGTTATTCATCAAAATGTGTTATTACTCAAACTGTGAAGAAACTATACTATGAGGGAAAAACCCAAATTTGAGTATTTTTAGATTTTGTACTCATTAATTACAATGATTAAATTATAAGACTTAAATTTTTTTTTGATAACAAAGCAGAAGTAGAGAAAAAGATATATCGAAGTTTTATTGTTGATTAAGTAAACAAAGATCTAGATATATTCACAGCTTTAGGACAGTAATAATGGAAATAATAAAGTTTACTTGTATTATGTTGTTGTTGTGGCTTATCGTTCCTGGTTGACAGTAACATCAACCTGGGGCCTGAGCAGCTACCAGGCGCGTCGGTAGGCGGTGGATCACCGAACGTCCTGTAGGAATGACAGGATAGCCTTGAATATAGAATCAGAGGCCGCGAACCAGCTCCCGTAAACCCTGGTGTTATGCGTTCCGTGCCTAGGGCTAATTGGCACCGTGGTATTGGTGTCTTAACGGAGCCTCTAGTTGCCTGGCGAACTTCTAGAGTAATTTGCCTTGCCCAGTATCTCAGGCAATGCTGGGTGTACTTATATTACCTGAGCTTATTAATTGTTATCTTGTGGCTGAAAAGACACAAGAAATAACAATCCTTTCTGCATCTACAGGTGATGCCTCTGAAGTGGACCTTGCTGAAAAAGACAAGTGAACTCAGAGGCTGTCTTGTAAAGGGGCAGTAATGAATCCTTCACTTGAGGTAGAAATGACCTCCAAACCATCTTCTGGTGAAAGTCAGGAAGCTATCCCTAGTATGACTGACTCTCTGACCAGATGGGACTATTTCAGCAAGACCCTATCTGCTGGAAATGTCATACGCAAGAGGAAACGGCAGAGCATATCATTTATGAATGCGAGGCTCTTGCCCTCCCTAGATTAACCTCTTTAGGCATCATCCATACTAGAGAGTTACACCTAGACTCCATTAAAGGGTTATCGGTCTTTATTAATAAAGTGGGTGACCCGAGCAACTGGAACTAGGAAACATTGGGTTTGGAGTTAATGGTACAAAATGCTGATAAAAGCAGAGGTGCCCAATGACATACAAACCCAATTCTAAGAAGAAGAAGAAGAAGAACATCAAACCAGGTCCATTAGCTCGAACGTCTTCAAACAATGGAGCACAGCCTCAGGGCTCGAGAATAGCTGGCCTTTATTTAAACCGATGCAGACCATATGTGAGCAGGAGCATTGCATTGAGTCAGTCACATTGCATTTTGAACCCTGGAGATAAACCTTATGGCTCATCACATGACGTTGTGTCCACTTCTAAATCCAGCGAGAGTTGATGGATGGCGCCTTTTGCCAACCCTAATCGGGACAGCACCAGGATGGTTTTTCCGCATACCATTCATGCACGGGGTTCTCCTCAAGAAGAACAGACATATTGCCTGACTCGGGTGGTGATCTCTGTAAAAGTAAGGCAGCCCCCATAACAATATTCTTACGGCTGCTCTCTCATGCCAGAACATCAGCAATTTGATTACCGTACACGTTCACATGCGTTGGAACCCTCTGAAAGGTGATCTTAACATTGGCAATCAAGCAATTTGAAAGTTGGACGATGTTCCTACAGTGAGTGTAAAAAGTATTTATACAGTACGACTGTTGATTTAAAAGAGATTCGTTCATAAAAATTATAAACATAAATTCCATTTTAATTAATAATAAATACATAATAGAACATATTCTCACTAGTTTCATGTGAAATTTACACAAAAATAATTTTATACGTGAATGAATATTTACAAAACTGTAAAAATCCAACATCTTGTGGTGTAAAAACTATTCGTATACTAAAAGAAATGCAAATTTTTTTTAGTTATATTTTGTGATTGGTTTAGCCATTAAGATGTACTTAATTGACGTCATCTTATAAGTTACTTAAAAGGTTCTTCAGTGGAAATTTTAGTGTAGTGAGAAACTAGAAATTCTGTAATGGATCGTAAAAGTGAAAACACAAGTGTTTTCGAAAGAGAACTGTGATTTTAAAGCTCCGTAAAAATGATAAATCGTACAACAAGATTTCTGATCTGGTTGGTAGACCCCGTTCAACTATGAAGTCAATCATAAAAAAGTTTGCTGCCACTCTAACGGTTGAAAACAGTTCTCGTACTGGGCGACCATATCTATTGACATCATCTGACAAATGGTTTTTGGTACATTCATTAAAGAAGGATCCCAAAATAAGTGCTCTTACATTAACATCAGAACTAAAGAACATGGGAACAGCAGTCTCTGTAAGTACTGTTTGAATTTCATGCAGAAATGAAGGTTTCCATGGCCGTGTTGCGAGACGAAAATTCTTTATTAATGAGAAGAATCGAGAGCTGCGATTGTCTTTCGCCAAGCAATACGTTATGAAAGTCCAGATTTCTGGGAAAATATTACAGACGAAAGTAAATACAACATATTTGGATCGGACGGGAGACGAATGGTATGGAGAAAGCACAATACAGAAATGCATCCTAAGAATTTAGTGCCAACAGTGAAACATGGGAGTGGAAGTCTACTTGTTTGGGGGGGGTGAGTGCTTCTGGGGTGGGCAAATTAGTATTTATTAAAGGCATTCTGCATCATCAACTTTATATTGACATTTTAAGCAATAATTTAGAACCTAGTGCAACAAAAATGGGCTTGAATGGTGATTGCGTTTTCATGCATGATAACGACACCAAGCACACATCCCTAAACACAAGGCTCTGGATACTATATAATACCCCAAATTTCATGAAACTTCCTCCTCAATCGCCGGACCTCAACCCCATCGAGAATTTATGGGACGTTCTTGATGAAAATATTAGATCCAGACATATATCTAATAAAAATGATTTGGAATCGGCTCTTAATCAAGAATGGAACGCCATATCTAGTTCAATAACAGCAAAATTGGTGGAATCGATGCCAAAGATACTCAAGGCAGTTATTCGAACTAAAGGATATCCTACAAGGTATTAGCTGTAATATTATGATTCTGTCGGCCAATATATGCCTGATGTACGAATACTTTTTACACTACAAGATGTTGGATTGTTTCAGTTTTGTAAATATTTATTCATGTATAAAATTATTTTTGTGTAAATTTCACATGAAACTAGTGAAAATATGTTCTATTATATATTTCTAATTAATTAATATGGAATTTATGTTAATAATTTTTATGAACGGATCTCTTTTAAATCAATTGTCGTATTGTACGAATACTTTTTACACTCACTGTAGTTGTTCGGTCCCCATGACTCTACCATTCAGATAAATTCTGAATGGAGCTAAAACTATCACTCAAAATCCAAACATCAGTGCAAGCATTCTCAGTTATGCAGTTTTTTTGAAATGAAGTTTATTTGTTCTTAATATTAACTAATAGTCTTTGGTAATTACAGTCTATTTAAACTAATCTGGTTATCGAATCGAAACTCAGTGTTGCATTAAACAAGATGCCTTGAATTTTGCAATTTTATCTCACCCAATACGCTTTTTAGTTCCGATAATAATTTATTAATGTTCGAGATATAATTTACAAGGCATTTTTCCCAAAAGGAATGCCAATTAAAATTTATAATATTAAAAGATTTAGTTATATTGTTATAACATCTGAATTTTTATTTTTGAAGATGTCTAGAAATTTCAAGTTTGTATTTAAGTTTTCTTCAGTTGATATAAAGTTAATTTAATTTCTTTCTCTTCATTTTATGAATATCTGAATATATAAGAAATTGCTTTCAATCCGATTCCAGATTCAGTTTCTATATTATTCCCAAGCGATTTGTGAGAATATACGTGCATACTTAAATTAAAAATATAATTGATTTATGGTTATTTTGAAATTATTTTATTGCCGATATTAAAAAGATATAATCAACTAATTGTTCAATATTCTTGCATATTTTTATACTTTATCGAAAGCAATAAAGTTCATGATCGAAAGTTAGAACATATTTTAATATGTTATCTTCAATTTTTATGAACATTGCAGCAATGCAAATGAAAAATTGATTCCCTACAGTTAAGACGCAAATAGTATTAAATGTTTAAAAATATGCACTCATGAAATATTATCCTTATATTAGGATAATATGAAAAGTTTATGGATAATTGGATTTCATTCAAAGGATAATAGGAAAATTTTATAGATAGTATGATTTTCTTTATAGGATAATATGAAAATTCCATTATATATATATATACATATATACATATATACTTATATATATATATATATATATATATATATATATATATATATATATATATATATATATATAATGAAAATTTCAATTTGTCCTGAAATAACGAATTTTTTCATGAAGTGAGGGTTTTCTAACCAAAGAATTCTATTCTGAAGCAATATAAAAATGTTTGGAATAAGCAAAAAACTTTACAGGTTATATTGTATAATCTAAAATGTATTGAATTTTATTTCCTTTCTCTTTTTGCATTATTTTTAATTTCAATTTTTTTTCAAAATTTTTGTTTCATTAAAATATATTATTGAAAAATTAGTTATTAATAAATATAAAATAGAAATTGTTTCTGACTCACATTAGAGAGTCATTTAAGTCTAGATTTAAATTATAACGAATGACACAACAGTATCCTTGTCATTCGTTTGTCTTGGCAAACGTTTTATATTAACAAGTTTCACACTTATCTTTCTTGATTGATAAATTACTTGCTATTGTTTAATTTGTATAGCAATTACCTTTTAGCTTGTTTCAAGGATTTCATTTTATCTTAGCAGACACAAACTATACTATTTAAGAGGTTTAAAATAATGATTCAGAAAATAAACATGGCATTAAAAAATGAAAAAACACATTTAATTTTATTTTAATTGCTTTCATAATAAAATTAGCTCATTTCAGAATTTATCATTTGTTATAAAAAGAATAATTGACGTAAAATTTTAATGAGGACATCTTAAGGATGCTGGATTAATTCTTAAAATAATTGTTAATAGTATTTTCTCATATTTGCTAGTTGAATTTCTAATCAATATTTACATATGCTATATATATTACAAGTTACATTTAAAATGAAGAAAATAGGTTTCTTTATATCATTTACAGAAACATACATTGTAAATGAATAAGAATTATTCACCAGAATCAAAGCTATGTAATATTCGATTTGGCAATAACTGAAATGGCGATGTTTTACGGTATTTTTTACGTCAACTTACTCAAAAAACATTTATAATTCCTTTATTGAACAATTATCAACATGGTAAATAATTTTTTGTAATATTAAAAAAATAGTTTTAGTATTTTTCATGTTACATTAAAATACTCTCAATAACACATTTGAAAACTATTAGTGTATTTCAATGTATTCAACAGTGCATTAAAGTATATTTATTGAGATTCACTAGCGTGTAAATGTAGAAAATTTTATCTCCCACAATATTTTAATTAGAGTTATTTTATGTTGATCATATACATATACATCACTACAGGAATAAATTAAGAATTTTACATTAGAATATCATCTATTTACATTATTTATTTATTTGCTCATCAATTTTATTCATCTCAGTATTTTTTTAAGTTAATAATGTTATGAACATAATAAATATAATTATAAAACAAGATGCAGAGTTATAGCTTGTAATAAATTTGAATATTTTAATATGTGAGATTTATTTTGTTAAATGCCATATTTTTAATGATTCAAGAAATTGATCATAATTTTGAATTTATTTAAAAAAAACAACAACATCAAATATATAAATTGCTATTTCATTTTTTACAGTTAATTTCATAATTCGCTTACTTAAATACGTATATTGATAAAATATTTTAAATATTAAATAATTGTTTAGCTTCTTTAAATGTTTTGAAAATATTAGTCTTAAAAGTATTTGTTAAATTTTTTTTCACATATTTTTTTTAAATTTAAACTCTTAAAGATAAAGTTTGTAAAATGAAATAAACCAGTGAATTCGCTTGGGTAGGTAAAGTAAAGATTCTGTTATTTCGGATGTTTTATATCTTATGTTTACTGACCAAACACTTCTAACTTTCTCGCCATGTGTTCCATTGGTTAAGAATGTTATGAGGTGTCCGGTTTTATCAACAGTCTTCGAAGTACTTATGGTAAGAAAAATATTCTTTTATTTTATTACTCAAGAAATAAAATCTTATGGATATATTTCAGGTAACAACTTTTAGTGATAAAAAAATTATAAGGTATAACTTATATTACTTATTTCATTTCATTGGATACATACCTTTTGGTGTTATTTCTTTACATCAAGCCATTTTTTTTAAAATATTTTCCCCACAGCATTAAAGCATCAATTTTAGTTTTTTTAATTTTTTTTATTTCTTTTAAATATTAGGTTGGTGCGTATGAAATGTCGGATTCTCTTTACATGCGGATGTTTTCCTCCCTGTTTTTGTTATACTTTTGTATTTGGCATAACCTCATTCATACTCGTATTGTCCATTGCCAGAGACTCATTTCAGCAAAATAGGTTTTCTCGAAGGTCTTCCCTTTTTTATTTCTTTTGAGTTTATTGCCGATATGAATTCTGCCGACATTTGCGTCATTTTCTTATATGAGTACAAACTTGGTAATAGTGCTGCAAAAGCTGCACGCAACATTAACCAAGCGTTTGGGGAGAATACGGTTAACGATCGGAAAGTGCAGCGTTGGTTCGAAAAATTTCGGACTGTCGATTTTTCACTGCAAAATGAGCCGCGCGGAAGACCCAAAACGTTTGTGAAGAATGATGACCTGAAGGCTCTAGTGGAAGCGGATCCAGCCGTATCCACGAGGGAACTTGCTATCAGGATGAAAGTTGACCATACAACGATATTGAGACACCTTTCTGAGATTGGCAAGGTTAAGAAGATGGACAAGTGGGTACCGCACGCACTGACAGAGCGAAATAAGCTGGATCGGTTAAACGTATGCTCATCATGGCAGCATCCACCCTATTCACCGGATCTCTCGCCGACCGATTTTCATTTTTTCAAGCATTTAGAGCTGTTTTTAAGGGGCAAACACTATGAAAATGAAGACAGTCTAAAAAACTCGATATCAGAGTTTATTAATTCTAAAGACCAAAATTTTTTAAGACAGGCATCTACGCTTTAAAATCTCGTTGGGAGAAGTGTATTGAAGCGAATGGAGCAAACTTTGATTGAATAAACAGCTTTTGAAGAAAGATATGCAGTTTTATACAATCACTTAAGAATCCGACATTTCATACGCACCAACCTAATAAAAAACAGACGTTAGTACATTCTAGAATTTTTGATATAATAAATAACTTTAAATATTTTTTATTATTTTAGAAATGTGTTTAATAATTTTGGTATTTAATGAAAAACAAAATTTGTTGGGATTCTATTTCAGTAAGCAAGGTATATATTACTGCAATGCAAATATGTTAATTAGATATATAACTGCATTTCTAATATAAGACCATAAAATAGAAATGTAAATATCCCTGGGATAAATTTATGAAATTATACGCCCACACACACGCACTAACATATATGGAAGCAATTAGCTAATTTTTATCCTTTTTGTATTCGTTCTCTTTTTATAATGCATTCAATACACTCTTCAGTTATTACTTATTTAGTTTAATATTTACATCATATCATTTTTATTTGTCGATATTATGCATAAATATCTGACTGATATTTGACATTCAGAAATAATTTTGAATTAAAGAAGAATTAAGAACCGTTTCATCATATAAATGTTCGTGTACTTAAATTTTACGAAAAAGCTCGAAAATTGTTTTAAAAATAAAAATTTATGAAAAAATAGCATCAAATGGTTTTTTTAGCAAGCAATATAAAATTATTTATTATACTGTTTCTTCAAGTAAAATGAAATATAGCTTTAAAAATTCATTATATAAAACAGTTAAAAAATAAAATTCAAGGGTTTTCAAATATTATCGTTTAAATTTCTAAGAAGCAGATTTATATTTATTTGCTGTTCCTGAATTAAAAATTTGAATCTTTTTAAGAAATTGAAATATTGTGGATTATAAGTGTAATACTGGGATTTTTATTGAAATACAAATACTGTGTGGATTATAATGAAACATTATGGATTAAAATAAAATATTGAGGATAAATATTTTTAGGAAATAAAAGTTTAAATAAAGCAACATTATTTAAAAATATATTATTGATGATTTGATATAAAATACTGATAAGATAGAATATTTGATAACTAAATATATATAATTGACTTCACTAAAACCTATATTAAGTACAGCTTAATAATTACAAACTATAATTGATTTATTTCAAGTAATATGAACTATAAATTTCTTATTTTCTGAGAATTAGTACATTTTTATTACTCTCCAAAATTGACTAATGCAATTTCCTTAGAAGAAACTATTTCATGTCTAATATACATTCTATTACTCTTAGCTATAATTTACAGGCAATTATTTTTGGAAAAGCGTGAAAAAATTTGGCAGATAGCCCGTCATTTATTATTCAACTGCTTGGTTTTTAGGTAGAAACATAAAACAGTTTTAAGTAATTCTAAGATATTAACTGGAGAAAGATTTAGATTTTATGTTGTTAAATGTCAAAAACCTTGGGGTTACGAGAGATAATTTTACGATGAAAAAAAGGGAGGAATAAAATTGTCTAATTTGTAAAGCATGGAAGGATAAGGATAATTTGTTGATGAGAATTAAAATGACGAGTGTAAGTGGCATGTGGCAAAATATAATAATTCAGGACATTTGGTTAAATCATGATTACTATTATAATTTACATATCATTTGATTCTTATTATGCGAAAACATGATTGAATGCCAAAAAATATAAGAAAAGAAGAAGAATCAGTATGAACTTTGGCAATAAGAGTCGGGGAATTATTTGACTTGTAATAAGTAATAATAAAATAGGCTGATCACAACATTTTCTTTTTTATTCATAGTTATTGGGAAGATTTAAATTAAAAATATGATTACCTATAACGGGTTAAATGTTGTTAAGATTTATAAAATATTTTTCTTTGAAAACAGTGAATTGTTAAAAATACAAAGCAAGTGCATGTCATAATTACTTCATAAAGCATTGCTAAATTTAATTTGATTCAATACAAATGTTTAAATGCTAATATAATGCATGAATTTAAAGAGAGAATTGTTGTGGTATTTTCTCTCCTCCTTCTGAAGTGTTTCAGAGCGACCCTATCGGGGATAAGGAAAGACTGTTAGTAAAGTTTTTGGATTCGAACTGTTAAGATGTGTTTTGTCACCATTTTTAATTTCTGGATTCTGTGTTTTGTAATAGTGCACAACCCACCTTTTTGAATATTTAATTATTTTTCATTTAAAGGCTGTTAAGACTTAACTACTATCATCGGACACAGTATTTAATTTAAAATTCGCAGTTACATTGCTAACTTTATGTCATTTGCTTTTGTGAAAAATGTATGAAAAAAATATTAATTTTTTAAGCTTAGTATAATAAGTTAACTAACTATGAAATTGTGGAAATGTAGAAAATAATTTTAGTTTTTATTTAAGAAAATTATACAGTGATTTATATATTTTAAATTAATAGAGAACTGTCTTAAAAACATTGTTTGTAAAATTAATTTGAGAGAAAATTTTTTGTTTATTACTAATAAAAGTAAGGTATGAAATAGTTTTACATATATGAACTTTATGTTTTTAATAATGTAAGATTCTAATTCCTTTAAAATAAATTCATAAAAATTTAATTACCTGAAAAATATTTTTTTTCAAAAAAAATATTGTTGATACCTCTGAAATGTACGTATAAATATATAAAACTTTTTGCAAATAATTTTTTAAAATTAATTATTTGAGAAACAATTTTTATAAAACAAATAAAGAAGATATTCCTTCACATATAAACGATTTCACTTTTAAAAATAGTAATATTATTATTTGTTAATGTTTTTCGTTTCCTATTATTGAATAGAAATGAGAAATGTCTACATTTCTTATCACAAAAAATTGAGAGTTATATCGGTACTTAAATGTTACAAAATTAAAAAAAGTATTTTAAAAATAGTTTTAAAAAAGTTAAAAATAATTTTAAAAAAAGAAAAATATATAGATGTCCTATTATTCCCTAAATAATAAATATAAGAAAGAAAGCTGTAATGTTTTCATAACTATCAATTTTTCTCAAAAACGTGGATATTCAATTAAGCATTTCACATCTGTAATTTTTTTTTCATTTTTAAACTGTTTATCATTTGCTTGAAGTAAATAATTTAAAGTATAATTATTTAAATGTTCATATATTGAAATACTTATTGAACACATAAACTAAAAGATTAAAACCTATAAATTCTTATCAATACCATATGAAATAAAGCATGGATTTGTATGCTACTATTACGAAGATTTTAAATCTAGTAAATTTATATTCATTTATTTAAATCTAGATTTTTCTTTCCTACATAATATATTTATTATTATAAAATTTATTAAGTTTATTATTTTCAATGTTTATAAACGCTATTATAAACGTTATATATATATATATATATATATATATATATATATATATATATATATATATATATATATATATATATATATATATATATATATATATATATAACGTTTATAAACATTGATCGTTTATAAACATTTGAATAATAAACTTAATAAGCGTTTATATACATTGAAAATAATATCGTTTTCGTTTTAGTCTACTTTGAAAAGAAAATTAAATTAGTGCCAATGTCGAAAGTATAATCTAAGCTACTCACATTTCATTTTCTTGATGTAATCAATAAAATAATTTGATGGATAACAGTTTGTCTAATAGATGTTAAGAGACACAGAACCGATAATTTATATACTGCAATATGTTTCATGAAATAAGTTAAGAGCTTTATCACCATTTCTCACAATTTATTTATGAGAGAAATTAAATAGAGCTTTCTGATATTGTATTAAAAAAGAATTCTCATTTAGTAAACAATATATCACAAAGAAATCCTATTGTTCTAAATGTAATCCTCCCAATAATTTTGAAGCCATAGAGTTTCTTTTCTTGAAGTCTAAGCTGAATTTTTCCATCTAGTCTATGGAGATGCTTTTTTTACACAAATGTAGGAGAATAAATTTCGAAGAGCCTACGGGGAACGATTCACACGATGGCTCAGCAACGGTTTTCCATTATCGGTTGAATCCCACCTTCAAGAATATAAGTGAGTGGCTAAATAAATCGATGAAACCTTAAGGGAAAGTTAATAAATTGTTCATATCGCAGGTGTAATTAATGGCTCCATCTGTTGTCTATGCGAAGAGATTTAAATTTGGGAAAACATAAATTTCGTTGATTGAAAAATCCATGCATAAAGTATAGAAAAAAATAAACAGTTTTCTCAGTATAACTTCATTAAGGATGCGATTCAGGTAATATTGTTACAAAATAATCATAACAAATAACTATACATATATATATATATATATATATATATATATATATATATATATATATATATATATATATATATATATATATATATATATATATATATATATATATATATATATATATATATATATGCATATATATATAGTATGTATAGACATATATATATGCACATAGATATATATATATATATATGTATATAAATGCAAAATTAGACATATAACCAAAAGCACAAGAATATAAAATTTTAAGTTTTAAGTTTAGCAGTACATTTAGCGCAAAAGCAGCTGGAATAGTATTACTAAGATATAGTTAATAGTATAATTTATAAAATATGCAATGAATATAATGAAACAAAATACAATGAAATGCCAAATGGAAAATAGTACATTGAAAAATTAAATGCCAAAAGTAGAATATCAAATGGAAGACAACACATTGAAACATAAATAAATATAACACATTGAAATACAAATAAACAGACTAGAAAATATTTTAACTCATAATGACATTCCAACTAAATTTATTAAGCACTATTTGGCTAGTAGAGCATTGCTTATAAGAGTGAAGTAAGGCGTAGTTTTATACTACAGAAGGGTCACCCAAGCCTTGAAGGTCTTATAAGAAGCTTGAAATGCCGATAGTGTTTACACTTAGTCACTAATTTATGTGTTTGGTGAGGTTCTTGCAGATTTGGATATGTAATTGGATGTGATTTAAATCTAATGATTATTATGTATTGAGTGTATTTTGGCAACATTGTATTTTGGCGGCATTGGATTTTGACTTGTATATTTTGGATTGAATTCTACTTGCATATTTTGGATTGGGTTTTGCTTCTTTTATTCTTGTTTGATGCTTTGGTTTGATTTTTTGGTATGGCTTTGGGGTGTGATGGCTTTTTTAAGACTATGTCTTGGGCCATTGCAGAAAAGCCATAATTGTGCCAATGTGGTCAACACCCCTGATGAAGCTGGCCATATTGGTACTTTATTCCATTTATTCATTTATATCTATCTCTTTAAAGTGTTTTCAATGTAATTCTTTTCATTGTATTCTTTTCAATGTGTTATTTTCCATTTGATATTTCAATATATTGTTTTCCATTTAATATTTCAATGCTTTAATATTTCAATGTGTTGTCTTCCATTTGATATTCTACTTTTGGCATTTAATTTTTCAATGTACTATTTTCCATTTGGCATTTCATTGTATTTTGTTTCATTATATTCATTGCATATTTTATAAATTAAACTATTAACTATATATATATATATATATATATATATATATATATATATATATATATATATATATATATATATATATATATATATATATATATATATATATATATAAATTTTAATTATTGAGATATATTGTTGAAATAACACACAAATCTTTTTTATACATTTAATTATATATTATCTGGCATATCATTTTGAGAATCACATAATTAATTCAGCAAATCAGACTATATAAAAACAGACTTCAATTCATTAAAATGCTATATGTCTCCTCTTACATTTCTTTCACCAGTTACTTCAAACAATTTTCTTCTCACTTTTTATATTATTTGTGCATGATTTGTTAATCTTAAGAATTGGAATATTTAATATTTGCAAAGTATTCTCTTGAAATTGCCAATTTCCTTTAAGAATATTGCTTTCGATTTAAAGACATTTTTAAAATCATTATATTACTTTTAAGCAGACTGGATTAATTTCAGGAATAAAAATGTTTCGCAGCTGAAGTTTATTTTGAAACATTTCTATTATGTTTTTTAAATGATTAAAAGAAACTTCGTTCAATATTTCAAAATAAATGAAATATTGAACAAAGGAATTTTTAACTAAAGTAACTAATTTATTCGAAGAAAGGTGAAGAACATGAATTGTAGATAACATGAATTTCTTAAAAGCTATCACATAAAGCGTATAATAAAAATAAAAGTCATTTTTGGTATAACAAGTGTATTTTTGTAAATTATGATCTTTGAAAATATCAATGTATGAGTATGTCTGTGTATATATGAATATGAAAATAACATATTTAATATGCAAATAACTTGAAAAGGAAACAAGTAAAGTCATTTATTTGTTTGAACATATTTAACAAAAATAACATTTTGGGCAATAACTTAATCAAGAAAATCCTCTGATTTATAAATTCATTTAATTTTTCTCTTGAAAATTGGCATAGATACTTAAATTTTACTTTCATAGCGTTACTACTTAAAGGAAATATTAATTTAATGGTTCTCTCAAATTCTTTCATCTATATATATATATATATATATATATATATATATATATATATATATATATATATATATATATATATATATATATATATATATATATATATATATATATATATGTGTGTGTGTGTGTGTGTGTGTGTGTGTGTGTGTGGTGTGGTTATAGGTACATGTATATACATAGTAAATATATTATTTATCATTTATTTAATCAAGATTTTGCTTTATCATATATTTAAAATTGCTAACCTTAATACAAAATGTATAATTTTTATAGAAATATTATATTATAGTCGGAAATATATTTTATAGCCTTTTTAGAGGTAGAAAATAGTTTACGGTGTTTGATTGCTAATTCACTAGTTTTCAAAATATGAAGAAAAATCACAAAAAAATTTGTGAAAATTTAAAAGTAGAGTTTTGTTAAATTAAGTAATTGCACCCAACATAAATTACGAAATTAAAACAATTTGTTTGTAAAGGAATTCTAAGAGAATATCGTCTTAAAAATTAGTGCACATTTGTAAAATGAACAAAGTATCTTTTTGATAGGGTATTAATTTGGTGAAAATAATCATCAAGAAGTAACACAACATACATAGGGATTTTGCAAATTATGTGGCGAATTAGGTAGCAGTTAATAGCCATTGGCTTAACAAAGTAGTTTGGATCACAATCTAAACTTTGAAAAACAGGATTTAGAGAATGAATATACGTCTTCCTAAAATATTCCAATAATCACTGGATTAAGCTTCAAGAATTATCAAGAATTAAGTCAGTCACTCTATGGGCTATATGATTTTATGTTTAAAATATGCCATAACACGTTTGACTTATTTCTTCGCATTAATTTTGTATAATTAATGTCTTTTAGAAAGAAAACCTATTTTTCTTTTGCTTAAGGGTAGATGTAAGCATTAAAGATGTCGTCAATATAGACATTAATATTCATAGTTTTCCATTAATGAAAAGTCGTCCACCAAACGCGATGTAAGTTTATACATATGGCTGGTCACTATGCGTGCAGACATTTTTATGAAGCCTCCTAGTAAAATTTAACGTCAACCTCCTTTATGCTAAAAAAAAAAAGAAATCTAAATTGACGTGGTACTGCAATTAAATGCTTTCTTCCGCATAGTTGCATTTTCTATCGATTCTCAATGCAGAAGTTGGCTTTTCTCAGTAGAGGTTTTTGGTAAACTTTGAATAACTTAAAATTTTTAAATTGTTCCCGTATTTTACGAACAACAGGACTCACATTTAGCCATTCTTGGCTTTACAAGAAACCTCAACTCATGTTTCAAACCACAATAGAATATTTTTAAAAATTTTTTGATTGTAATTATTATCATTGTGTGTGTATAGAAAAAATGCTGTGAGACAAAATTTCAGCTTTTCAACATGTAAGTGATATGACGTTCTTTTTAAAAACTACAGTACAATATTCTGTTTTTTTGAGAAAGTTTTAAATGTTTGTAGGTCAATAGAGAGTCTGACTTCACCGAAACTCTATGCACAATTTAATCGCTAAAAATATATGACATTGTTATTAAGATGTCCGGTGGACAGACACAGTGGGAAAAAATACTATACATTTTCGCAAGTATTGTAGTGAATAAGCAGTTGATAAATTTTGTCTCTAATATGTAAAGGAAAGCACGGAAAAAATAACAATAAAGAATAAGTAAAAACATAAGTGAACGAATATATAGTATATAATTAAGAACAACAAAGAATATATAACCACATGATAAAATAAGCTTCTTCCTATACAGATTTTTATGAATTTCATTGAAGTAGTGGTCTTATATTATTATGATTATTATTATGTTACAGGAATATAAACATAGAAATGTCTGTAGTGAAATCCTATGTAGATTTTTTTTGTTTGTTATATTCATAAAAATAACAATATTATAAATCGTCGATTGCTGATTAGTTATAAGAATTTCATTTCTTTTCTTATGGGACATCTAAATTAGAATCCCTAGTTGAAGAAAAATTAAGGAAATATGTACCAACAATCATATTATATATTGATGTTGCATTTATCTTGTGTATTCTAATAATTATTTGTAACTAAAAATCTCGATTGAGTTGATAGACACAAATAATTAGCACTGTGGCAATTAGTTCAGCAATTTATAAGTTAAATTCGTACTTCGATGGTGTACATTTGCAGTGGTTCTTTCACTTTAAAATTTAGAGCATGATTTAATTAGCCTTTGTGAGCAAAATATGACCGATGAGCAATACATAAACCATCAAATTAAATCATTCCTCTGAATTGCCATGTAGATTTCGTAAGACTTGAATACAAAATAAATATTAAGTATAATCGGTCATAAATACAAATACATGCACCTCAATGTTTGTGTAATTGATATTGTAACTGCTGAATCGCATTAATTCCGATTTTTAACTATCCCCTCCAAAAACACAGCTATTAAGAGCTTCTGAAGAAATTTAATTTAATTCAAGTCTTGAGAGATACTCTCTGGTGATTAAACGAAATAAAAAATGAGGTTGATAAAATGAAGTTGAAAAATTCCAATTCAGTATTCCCACCGGAATGATGACAATTTGTTAAGCTGAATGTTGGCAACAGAGTCACGTCCGCTTGCGACTCTGTTGACTATACTGGAAGACCAGGTGTCAGCCATGCGTGCCAACCAAATAATCTCGAAATACCGAGACACAAGGCAAGTGGGTGTCACGTCCAATGGCCATTAATATTCTAACCGAGCGCTTCGCTCTTTCATGTGTTTATTTTAACGAGATGCTCAGGCTTTCAGGAATTTCTGAACTATTTCAATAATTTCCGGTTTATTAGCTAAACATTTTCAATTTCCCGTTATGTTTAATTATGAGAATATACTCATAATGTGAATTAAACTTTTTTAGAAAAATATCCAAATTAATTTGATTGAATTTTCTTATTTGAAAAAATTAAAATCAGAGGTTTCTTCTGTTCGTAATTATCTGACATTCTAGAATGTATAATACATATATTAGTGCGTATAATATGCATATTAAAGCGGAAATTTTGGGTTTTATTTATTGATTGGGAAAATTCAAATATAGAAAAAGACTGTTTAAGATTTATAATAAATTAACTGCCTCAAAGATTAATTTTATTAGTAAAAATTAATAAAATCAATATTTGCTAATTTAGCAATTTGATTGTTGAGTCTCCAGTTTTGTACATAATTGTTTTTTTTATTTTTATCACACACACACACACACACATACATATATATATATATATATATATATATATATATATATATATATATATATATATATATATATATATATATATATATATATATATATATATATATATATATATATATATATATATATATTATTATTATAAATACAAGTTTTGAAACTTTTGTAGGAAATTCTTAGAAAAATGTTTACATAAGACTCTAATTTCTTAATTATAACATTTGTATAATGCACTTGTGAAGTGACTTCAGTTAAACAAAACTGTTTTACCCGTTCTACATAGTTATTTTTTATTTAAAAATCAAATTTGAAGCCCTTTGAATATATTTTTTATAAAAGAATAATTTCTAAATTATATAAAATCTTCAAAAGATAGCATTTCAGATAGAACGATATTAAGTCAGAAAGATAACATTCATTAAATTTTTCAATTAATAAAAAACTTTTTTTAAATTGAAATAATAATTATATTCCTCCATTATTCTTTTTATATTCAGATGTCAATTTTTTTATAGGAATGTTTATTTAACATATTTAATGTGCATTTAAAAATAATTTTTTTTAGCCTTTTTTACAAGGAATATATAAATTTATGTTATCAAGTTTCTAAAAAAGGCCACAAACATTTTTTAGAGTATAAAATATCTAATCTTAAGTTCTGGGATTTAGTTTAATAAATTAAAATCTGTTATTATTAATATAAGCTCTCAGTACAATATAACTTTGCTAAAACACTTGAAAAAGTTTGATAAAAAATATTTTACTTTTAATATCAAGGCTGACATTTGTCTATTAATTTAATTTAACGATGTTATAATTAGGAATTTTGGTACATTGTGATTGAAAATGTAACGAAATAGTATATATATATATATATATATATATATATATATATATATATATATATATATATATATATATATATATATATATATATATATATATATATATATATATATATATATATATATATATATATAAGTAACGTAAGGATTAATTCCAAATATGGGGTAAAATATTTTACTTTATTGTTGTTTAAAAATTAGCTATTTAAAAGCAAAAGTATTAAATGGTCAAAATTCTTAGAAATTTTGTTAAAATATTCATATATTTGAAAAAAAAATTTGGCATTGATAAAACTTTGCATAAATTTCTATAATACAGTATTTTTGCAAATCTTAAGTTACTCTTAAGAAATGAGGATAGTAATAGGAAATCATCTGTTGTTTCAGATTTTCATTTTCTGATATTATATTGTTGTAGTAAAAATAAAGATCTTTCAACGATAGATCATGAGGTCTGCAGTTGAGGGTTACGAGGATTTATTTCTCATTTACATGTCTCCAGTACATGAAATCGGCAAAGTATTAACCGCTACAAAAGGTATATTTAATTTCCTAGCTATGCTTCATCAGATTAGAGAATGGTTACAGTTAATGACTTCCAAGAACTGCTACCATGATAAATAAAGCATATGTATATGTGTGTTGTCGACGTTAATTCATCGTTAGCGGCGGAAAGAAGCGGAGGTTCCATCAGCGAAATTAATTTTCGCGATTGAGGTTGCTCTTAAAAAGGAGTTTTCCGACGCAAGTTGGCAGGCGTTAATAATTGAATTTATGCACATGTTATTGACGTTTACTCGACATTTTGACTTGATGGCTTTTTCATTTTGTTGCCAAGTATGCCATTGTAACAGACATCTGAGTGTTAAGCAATTTCACACTTGGAAATGCTTCACAACTTTGAGAGGAGTTTTTCCATTTGTAATTATGGAGTTGTAAAATAAAAAGAAAAATGATCCTGTTGTTAAGTTTGAAGGTAATTTTTTTTGAAAACACAAAGCATACGTTAGTTTCTTTTTATCAGAGGTTATGAAAATTCCAAAAGTCATTTTAATAACTTTAATCTTACACTTTTTTTTTTGAATGTATTGAAAATTTTGATTTAAATTGATTTACTTTGTCGACAATTTAGTTACACTTTTGTATGCTGCAAACTACTTATAATATGTAATTATTTTACTGTTACATGTGTTAAAATTATTTAACATTTTTTCTTAATTCAAAAAATATCGTGCTCATTTTAAAATTATTATTGAACTCAAATTTCATGTGGAAATTTCCTTTCGGCCTTGGATGCCGGCAATTGCTTAGAAAACCCACTAATAACTTAAATCGTAGATCTTGTTAGATTTGTCTTTATGTGCAGAATTTCTGATAGCAAAATAGCAAACACACCAATTATACTTATACTCTTATAGAAATTTAATTTGAAAATAAATAATAGTTGCTTATTGTATATAAATAATGTATTTTTTGTGTTTTTCAATAACATACCTTTATTTAATATGCTAATTTTTATTACTAATACTGTAAAAATAATTCATTTCATGATATGTGAGTTTTAATTTTAAACTATCATTTGAATACAATATTTAGTAACTTAAATAAGAAAGGGGTTTACAATACAATGTTTCAAGCATTAAAATAATTTACAAGTCAAAATTTAGCATTCAAATTTAATGAATAGTTCAAAAAATATATATTGTTTCAGTAAAAGGAAATTACATTGATTTTCATTTATACAATATAAAAAAATTTACATTTGTATTTATTTCAATAGATATTTGTTTCATGTTTTTATTTTTGGATCCCATCGATATTGATTTCAATTCTAGAGGAGAGTACATTGAAGTTGGCCTATTGATTTTGTATATCATTTTTTGCATATTTCAAATACACTCTTTATATCTTTTCTAACCAGTTATCAATTTCTCACTGTGCTTACATATGTTTCGAGTGTGTGTGTCATATTTGTAAGAAATGTGCAATTGTTTATTTTTTATCATAAATAATTTAAAAATCTTACATACATAATGTACTTATAAACTAAAATTTTCTGAAAGAAATGATATGAGATCAAAACCAGATACGATAATTTTTATGCAAGTAGTTACAATAGGTAAAAAAAAAATGAAATTAAAAAAGCATGCATATAATTTATTAAATATTTGAAGATTTATGTATGTATTTTTAAAGACAATAAAACAAACGCAATATAATATCGATGATCTTTTGAAAGATATAAAACTTAAGCATATTTCTCGCTGATACAAAGCATGAAAACAAAAGTAACTAAGTCTGCATTCAATCTAAAATTTTCTTTTTCTTTAAATACAGAGACAAAAGCAATGAAAGTTATAAAATGTTAGAAACATTTTGAAGTGAATTGATACGTTCAAGAAAGTGAATTTTCTATGTCTCCCATATATATAAAATCAATTTATCAAGATGAATTACTTTCAAAGCAACACACAAAATTCGGCATTTAAAAAAATAGACTTACAACAATATTTCTGTAACTTTCAACAACAGTAAAATAATTAATAAATAGACTTACTAAGATGTATCCAAGACATATGTGTTGTTGTTTCTTATGAAATCTGGACAAGCCAATCTCACTTTGCTGTCGGCTACGCGAATTTAAGTCAGTAAGGTAAGTCTTTCGTTCAACCAGAGCACCACGAAAGTGAAATTACGACTTTGCTCTAAGATTCCTTCGATAAATGGCACCACCAGAGCACTTATACAGCAAACACTTCCTCTATTTTGACATTGATCTGGAGAGGGAAGAAGTTTTCTACAGACCATTACACCCGTGGTAACTGATCAGTGACTGACCACAGTACTTTCGATTCCACTGATTTAAGGAGCACGTAGATCGCATGTACTTAGTGGACCTTTGGAGGCATTGGTAAATGAACCCCATCCCTACCTTTCCTGACAGAAGGCCAATGCCTTAACCACTAAGCTACCACATGGCCCTAAGACATGCATAAGCGCCTTACATTTCAATCTAGCAGTTAAGTTCTGAAAATTAATTGTACTTTGTGCCAGAGTGGTAAACATGAAAGTGCTGTTTGAAGAGAAATTTTCAAAGCATGTTTCTGTATTTAGATAGATGTACACCGTTTTTATATTTAAAATAAATTTTTAGCTCTCACATGGACTATTTGGTATTAGAAAAATACTATCTTAAAATGTTTTATTGTTTCAAGCTGCATTCGAAAGATAGAGTAAAGAGGAAATCAGTTTTATTCTTGGTATATTATATTATATCGCATTCTTAGTATTTATGCTATTCATGGCATAAAATATTGTTATGAAAAAAAAATAACGAGTATAAAATGTATTCGGATATGTTATAAAATGGTTTTTAATATATCTTTTGCTGTATAAGTGTTAAAAGATAGGTAACAGGATATAACCCAAACCACGTTTTTTATCCAATAATAATTTTCATAATTTCCATAAATTACACATAATGCTCTTTTGTTGCAAGCAGTTTTTAAAATAATGGATTCTTCTTTTAGCAAAAGGTTACAATGTAGGACTTGTTTTAGTTGTAATGAAAGACCCATAAACTCGTGTCTTTCATCAGAATTGTTTGAGAATTTACTGAAATCAAAATCTTATCTTAAATTCTATTGTTGTTGTTGTTGTTGTCGTGTCCATAAAGGTGCAAAGTGCAAATGAATTTTATATTCCTCTAAAAGTCCTGGTGACGAGGTCTGCCAGTTCTGGGGCCCGGAGGCCATGGAGGATGCTCCAAAAGGAAGATTGGGGGTGCTCCAAGAAGGAAGAGGGAGCGGATTATGGTTTGACAGTTAAAAACATGTTCCGGCGTCAGTTGGGATTGAGGACAGTGCTTGCAGTGGGAAAAGGATTTAATACCAGTTGGTGATATTTTCATGCCCTCAAAATGTCCAGTACGTACTAAGCTATTGTAAAGGAAAGGCTTCTTGGGCAGTCTATGTCAGGGATTGCTGCCTTGCCAAAATGTTAGTTGTGGATCTTACGCCTGGCAACAGCATTTGCATCTGTACATGTGACCGTTCGGGGTTGCTCTTCATCACGTGCTTCCTTTGCAAGGGAATCAGCTCACTCGTTCCCCTCGATACCTACGTGTGCAGGAATCCACTGGAGAGGGCATGGTATATTTAATGACTGAAGAAGGGTGTTAATTTCTACCTTAATTTCTATTATATTAAATATATGACCGATAAAAAATAGAAAAAAAACTTACATTTATTCCTTATTATCTTCATAAATAAATTGCTTGTAACTACTTTACATAATGAAAAGTTTCCTTTATATGTTTTAATTGCTTTTTATTAATTATTTTTGATTGGTAGATCTTGAGTTGTTATCGTAAAATCTCTCTAAGAGTTTTCCATCAAATAAAGAAAATATATCAAGCTAAATATGGATCCTGTCTTTTAAACTGAACTTTTGTAATTTTTTTAATTAATTTAATAGTGATTTTTTGCAGTTTCATTTTTTTTAATGTCAAAAAATTATCATATTTGATTTTCTCCATTTTGAGATTTATAATTGACTCAATTTGGATTATTATTTTTCAAATATTAATGACATACTTTTTATTTAAGCAGTCAACATCTGTCTCCATGTAAGTTATTAAGTATCATATAGGATTTAAACAGATACAAATCCATGACAAGTCTTATAAGGAATACATAGTAACAAATACAAATAAAATGAAATTTAAGTATGTCATAGGCAAATTATTTTTGAGAAGGCAATGACTCTTGATTTATAAACAAGTCTGAAAAGAAAAACTGAAGTCCTTTGGCTTAATTCTTTAAAATGAACATCCATTCCATTAAAAAAGGTTTGATAATAAATGCATGTGATATTCAAAGTTATATCCATATTTGCAAATACTGTTATCAGACAAAAAGAAATGAGATTAATAATTTTTAAAAATATATTTAGTAAAAAATTCAGTTTGCTTGAAGTATGTTTAAAAGTGGTTAAGGAACTGTTGGAAAGAATCGTTTAGTTCATTTAGAATTTGCTGAAGTAAAGAATTGTTCATTCTAGTTCTGGTTAATGCAATTTATATGAAGACGTATATAGAAATGAAATAAAAGTTGAAGCATTCAGAATGTGTGTTTAAGCTTATGTTTTTAGAAACTACAATTTTTTCTCATTGTTTATTTCAGCTTTTTATATATTTAGCAGTCTGAAATTGATGAATATCGAATTTTTTATCAATTCATCATTGTTTTTGAATATCTTTAAATGTCTGAGTTAAATATCCAATAAACTTTTAATTTAAAAACAAGTAAAAAAATTTAATAGATTTAGCATCGTTAATATATTCGTCACAATTTTAAAGAATTGCTTTTTTTTTCTAATGGTATATCTCCACCTATTGTAAGAAGTATCATAATGGATATATAACAGTTAAGCATTTTCGCCTTACCCATTAAAATTGCGCTGAAAAATATAGAAAATTAAATTACCTTTTACTGTAACGAGCTAACTATCAATAAAATCTAATAGAAGAAAGGAAAGTAATATTTAACTGAACAGAAATGTATGATATCCGGAACAAAATTCTGAACCGGAAAACAAACTAAAAGAACTATATGCATCGTGTGCTTTGATCTTAGTTCCGCGAATGTTTTTACTCTGAGAAAGGTTTTTTGTACCGGAAAAATTTCATTATCCCTTACTTCACGCTTTTCTTTTCCCGACTGCGGGAAACATTTTTCATTTTTTCACAAACAAACCCAATACTCACGGCGCATTCTCTTTTTATGATTAACTTCATTTCCAGTTCTTCATTTTTGGAAGGATATAACTTTTATTTTGACTTCGGTACGATTTTTGTACTCAGAATTTTCTAGAATGGAAATTATGTGGATGACTTAATTCTATCAGTTTTGTATTAACTTACTGAAATTGGTGATGATGGAGAGAAACAGTGCCAGCGGGAAAATTTCTTTAATTAACTTAGTTTTCTTTAATATTTTTATATTTTATCAATATAATTAGTAAATTAAAATTGATAATTATTGTTAACAGAATGCATTCAAGAAACTGCCTCTCTTTAAAATTTTATAGTTTTCAATGAGGTTTAAATTAATTGACAAAGATGTTGCATAACTTCTGTTGCTCGCAAAAAAATAATTTCTTTTGATTGTTTCCTTATATCTGTAGTGTTCTTTAATAACTGAAATAGTAAAACAAAATATTCTTGACAGAAAGTTATATAAGAACAAAACACCCTTAATGTAAAAATCAATTTTTAATTTAAACATGCAATATTGTCTAAATTCTTTTCAAAAACAGTTAAGCAGTCGGATATTTAAGTGTATATATATTTAATTTATCGTTTAATCGAGAAAATTTAGAAGCTCTTTAAAGATCAATAATTTTAACTATAAATAAAATTTTAAACGATAACCTTCTCTCTTATCAATAGGTATTATAATATACATAAATTAAAAAAGACTATTTCTGAATATTTTTAATGATATTTTAAAATTAAAAGCTTTAAAATGTTATTTTAAAAATATTTTAATTCGATAACTGAAAAATATGAAGTAAACTATTTTTGGGAATGAACTAATCGTTCATTTATTTTCGTTTTTTTTTATAGATTAATCTTAATTCAGAGTTTAATATACCGTATTCAAATGTTAAACTGAAGAAGTCAATGCGCTAGTAAATAATTTTTGGACATATAGAAATGAAAACACATAAACAATTATTTTAGCTATTATTAATAATTGATATAATGCCTTAGTGTCCAATCAAATCAAGATTATAACTTTAGCTATTGGAATTAATCTACATATATTCTGATTTAGTTACCACTTCTGTTTTTTTTATCATAAAAATCTTTCAAAAACTCATAACTATAGTCGAATATTATGATATGAATAAAATCACAGTTTTTCTGTCTATAATTAGAAAATACATATCTATTGATTAACCTGCTTGGTAGCTTATTTTAATTTGAATATAATCTAAAATAATGTGTTTTACTTCATTAGCATTATTAAATTTCGTCACGATTAATACTACAATTTTTGGAGTATGAAATATTAACATTGTAGGAGTGGTTAGATTTCATCCGTCATTCAAATATGCTGGCTTTGTTGTTTCTGGACCAAATCTAAAATACTGATGAATAGACTTGCTGTCTATTCATCAGCTTCCTATTTTATGATGCAAAAATATGGACAAATTACCCATAATAGTTTTACCGAAATATAATATAAAGAGAGAGAAGAGGTTATTAAAAACATTTCATTTAAGTTTACTGCTATTAAGAGGTAGACAACATGGTTTTAAAGCTATTGTCGATAAAATGCAAGAAAATTTCTGAAAATTTCAGTAAAATGAGACATTATAATATCATGTGCCGTTTAAAATGTGGTATTCATTTTATTAGTGCCACATTCTCTTTGTTTTTCATGCTCAAATACGCATAGAAAATATCAATAAGGTGTAAGTTTACAATAAGAAAACAAACGAAATTTCTGAATGTCAAATAAAAAATTCGGTCGCTATAAAGTTATTCAAAAGTAAAAAGCAAAGGATTGCGAGTGAAAGGTATCCATAAACATTTTTCTTTAAATTTTTAGAAACAATTATGTCTACATATATTCCAACAAAATGTTTCATATTCGATATTTTAAACAGATATTCTGATATCAATAAAATGTGATTTTTAATACATGCACAAGAAACAATATATATGTGTATTTCTTTTTCCATCAATCGTTTCTTTAACACTAACTGTAAGCAAAACTTGTTATTAAAAACACTGCAATACAAAAAAACAAGAATAACTTCAATGAAAAGTGAAGATTTCCGACCACAATTTATTAATACACTTAATCATGAATTTGTTACTAAGACAGTCACTAAGAGCCAAAACCTTCTTAAATATTTCTGATCTTATCAACAAATCATTTCATTTAGAAATGGACACATTGGTGTGCTCTTCGGAGGGTCAAGTAGAAGAAAATCTAATGGGATCTGGAATTGGATTGTTTGTCACGTTCCGAGGATTGCATCCGTGTAAGAAATTTCCCGTTTGAAGCCGGGGATAAGTGCTCTTGTCCGAGAAATAATTAATGTAGCCCCTCAGGGCATGTTGCTCAAAATGCATGTTAGCTCGTTTCCTGCTGAGTTGAATGCATTTCCGGAAAGATCGATCCAATCGATAAGAATTAATGCGAATGCTTTATGTATATAACGGTTGAAGAGCTTATCGATATGTGTCAGCATTCAAAGTCTTGAATCGATGATGAAGCAAAAGTGTTTTCCCCTTTGACAGAAGTTTTGTACATTTTAAGCTTTATATCTGACGCGAGAAGGTGAATTATTGCATTTGATTGTACAATTTATTTCAAAGGAAATTAGTCAAGGCGTGAAATCAAATTTATTCATTGAAATTTTGAATTTTAGTAATTGAAAATGACTATTTTTATGATTAAAATGGAAATATTATCATTTTTAATTAATTTCTTTAAAAGATAGAAAGTAAGAGATTATTTCGTAGCTGAAGATGTTTCTATTGCGATTGAGAACTTATTTTTATATTTAACGGATATTCAAGTTATAATTTTTATACCAACTTATATTTGATAAATAACTACAAAGTTAATCAGATGAAAATTTTTTTAAAAGTATTCTTTAATTCAGTCATGTCAAAGATACGTCCCGCGGGCCGCATCCGGGCCGTGTCAATAAGGCTCACGATCGCAATGTGTCACAGAAAGAAGAATCATGTTTCTTAGAGCAGTTAGACTTCACTCAATTTCTCTACAAAAGTTTTAAAAAGGGCACATTACAGTAATTTCAACGACAACGCATGCGTAGACAAGCGAGAGAGATAGACAGTAACGACATCTCTTAGCAACAAGCGGAAATACCTTATTATTTTTGTTGAGAACAATATAATCTTCCACACGTTTCGAGTCTAGACTAGAACCTTCACTATTAATATAAAAAGAGTGCATTGGCTCGACGTGAGTCAGTTGAGTCGAGTAATTGAAGCGATACGGTCGCAGAAGGAATTTTAGTAGTACTGCAAAGTAGTGATTGTGAAGGTATTGTGAATTTGTTTGTGTCGTGCGTATGCGATATCCATAATTGTTGTGTCGAGTTCCATAATTGTCACGATTTTGGTATAATGTCACAAAAGCGTAAAGTTGATAGAGAGTGCTGAGTTTTTAAGTCTAAATGGGAAATTGCATATTTTTTCATAGAATGGAAAGGTAAATCACTGTGATTGATTTGCAATCAAACAGTTGCTGTTTATAAGGAGTTCAACTTGAAGAGACACTATGATATGAGTCATAAATCAAAATGCGATTGTTACACTGAAAAAATAAGAACTTACACATTGTCTTCGTTGAAATCTAAATTTCAAGGTCAACAATCAATGTTTACTAAAGCTAATACTGAGAGCAAAGATGCCCTGAAATCAAGTTTTATTATTGCATTTGAAATAGTGAAGAGATCAAAACCTTTCACTGATGGTAATTTTATTAAAGACTATGCTGAAAGTTTCCGATGTTTCATTTTCATTTTAAAAGTCAATAATTCAAAATAGTTCGCTGTCAAGAAACAATGTTGCTTCAAGAATAAATGATTTAAAATTTGGTAATTCATCTGAACGAAAAAATTAAGGAATTTACAAACTTTTTACTGGCTGTTGACGAGAGAACTGATATTGTTGATACAGCTCAACTCGCTGTTTTTATACGAGGCATTAACCGTAACTTTGAAATAACTGAAGAACTATCAAAGTACGCTTCATTGTCAGGTACCACAACAACAAATGATATTTATTCTACAATTGAACATTTTATATCAGAATATGAACTCGGCTGGAATATACTTAGCAGCACAACTACGGATGCCACTTCTGCCATGGCTGGCAAACAATCGGGCGTTGTAACAACATTAAAACAGAAAACACCAGGGACTTTTGTAGGATTTCACTGTATAATTCATCAGGAATCATTGACATCGAAACATTTAAAAATGGACCATGTCATGCAACCTATAATTAAAATAGTAAATTTTATAAGGAGGAGAGAACTAAATCGCCGGCAATTCAGGCAGATTTTACAAGATTTGGACGAAAAGTTTTCTGACGTCCCTTATTCCACCAAAGTTCATTGGCTCAGTGGAGCAGTAGTTTTAGAAAATTTTTTGGCATTACGTGACTCTATTCAAGTTTTCATGTTAGAAAAAGGCAACTCAATTGATTAAGACAATGACTGCTGGGTTTATCATGCCTTTTTCGTAGGTATGAATAAACATTTGACTGATCTGAATGTAAAGTTACAGGGTAAAAATCTGATTGTCACTGAAATGTATTCATATATTCAAGCCTTTGAAACAAAGTTGATAGTGTAGAAAAAATCAGGTAAAAAACCAAACTTTGGATTATTTCCCTCATTTAAAATCATTTGGCATAGTGAACCAAAAAAAATCTATATTCTCAACTTCTGCAAAATTTGATCACGGAATTCAACAATCGTTGTGAAGACTTTCAAAAAATGAATGAAATGGAATTCCCATTTAACAATCCATTCAATTTTGAAACATCACAGGCACTAGTTCATTTGGAAATGGAGTTTAGAGATCTTCAATCGCGGACAGTATTTTGAAAGAAAAATTTAACGAGTTAAGTGCTCTTACATTTTATGCACAATATTTCAAGAGTTTGGATAAATACCCGGAATTAAAAAAGCAAGCAGCACGCATTCTGTACATGTTTGGTAGCACTTATTTATGTGAGCAGATTTTTCCATCATGGAAATAAATAAGAACAAACGTAGCACAAGACTTACGAATGAGCATCTCCAATCAATTCTTAAAATAACTACAACGAATATGATACCTGACATCAATGATCCGGTCAAAAACAAGAGAAGACAGGAATCTGGATCCTCGAGCTCACAAAATAATTACCCTCTTTTATAACTTTGATATGATCTTTAACAACCGTATATCATATACTATATAATTAAATAAATAAAATATAATAATAATTCAGTACATTTTTTATTTGAATCTGGTTACACATTCTAAATTTAATATATGACCCTCTGTAAAATTGAGTTTGTCGCCTCTGCTGTGATTCTTAACACAAATTATAATTTCTATATATTGTGAGCAGATAGCTATAATACACTAAATGAGATGAAAAATATTTTGTTTGTGTATAGTTTTGGGAGAAGTGATTTATAGCATTCTGCATTTTTTAAACGTGATCACACGAAGATATATGTGGATAAAGAAGGTATATATTGTTTAAATAAACTGAGTGTTGCACCTTTCTAAGTGTCCATCATAATTTTGGAATGTAATATATCAATAGGCTTTCACAGATAAGTAAAGGTTCATTTTTGATATTTCAGTAGCTTTTTAAATCGCAAAAATTCATGTTATGATCGTTTTCCAAATTCGAAATTCATTGCTTAATCGTAAATTAGAACTTTAAACATATTTTTACCTTTATAATTACGCATTGATTCAAAATTTAAAAACAACTCGGCGTTTTGTCTTCATATCAGAAATACATCGCATTTGAAAATCAAGTGTTTTTCCGTATTATCCTTTCACCTTTTTGCGGTACATAAAAGTAAATGTGTTATTTCAGTCTTTTCAGTTATATTTAAAAGAAAATTGAACACTAACGAAGCAAAATATTATAATGAACAACTGAATGGAACAATGAAACCAATATATCCTTATTTGCACTCAGAAATGTTAATGCGACTCTAAATTTTGCACTAGAAATCCTTATTTGATTCATTTCTGACGAACATTCATTGGCAGTTCTTAATAATATACTTATACATAATGAAAAAAATTTCAATAATATGAATAAGTTCAAGAAATTTGTTTTAAATGTTTAATATATAAGATTATAATATAAAATATTTATAATCTAGTTTAATAAGTGATCAAATATTTTTCTCTTAATTGTATTATCACTGACAGAAAAACTGACTTAAATTTAAAAAAAAACTTGATATAATCTTAATAAGAAATCATTGCTTATGTAAAAGTTGAAACTTATAAGTATTTGAACAAATATTTTTAAATTTGTTTTTGTGCATTACTTCCTTCTTTATATATATATATATATATATATATATATATATATATATATATATATATATATATATATATATATATATATATATATATATATATATATATATATATATTTATATATATATATATATATATATATATATATATATATATATATATATATATATATATATATATATATATATATATATATATATTTATATATATATATATATATATATATATATATATATATATATATATTTATATATATATATTTATATATATATATATATATATATATATATATATATATATATATATATATATATATATATATATATATGTATATATATATGAAAAAACTATTCCCGTGTAATTTATTTGGAAACATGACTTAAAGACAATAAATCAGACAAATAATAAAAATAAATAAAATAATAAATGCTTTTATTAAAAAATTTAGTTTACACATTTTAATCATATATATATATATATATATATATATATATATATATATATATATATATATATATATATTTAAAAATTGAATATCAATAATATGTATTGGGCAAAATTTTAGTTTATAACAAATTTTATCAAAGAAGAAGAAGACGGATTTCTAAGAATGATGATTATCTGCATTGAAGCGTAGAAATTAAATGTATTCTAATGGAGGCAATATTCAAACCTCAAGATCGAAGACGTCTACAGAATCTTCGAATCGATAACCAACAGCCCGCTCTACTCAATCACGGTGAACTGGCCATGAAAGGAAAAGTGAGCCAGAATGCAAATTACTTGCTTGACTGATAGCCCAGCCGCCATCGGAAGATTCACAAACTTAGCGTTGCAAGCTAAAACTCGTTAACTCGAATCCTTGGTGACAAGGGAGAATCCTAAGCAGTGACATGAGCTAAATCAACGCGAATGTTTTGGTGAATTCTTGTAAATGGGCCTCATTTCCTCGAGCTTTGGAAACAGAGCAGCTGAGTAGATCTCGTATGCCGCTATCCGTGAATACCTTGTTTACGAAGATCTTCTGTCTGTATACAAGGCAGGTCGATTTTGAATTATATGATTTGTCTGAATAGAGGTTTTTGGAACGCATTTCTCGGTGTTTGTCTAAACTGTAGCTTAAATGCTGTAGAAGCGTAGAGAAAATGTTACATAAAAGATTCAATCTCAGTTTTTGTCAGTTTTTAGTTTACATTTAGTCTGCACATATTGCATGGTCTTAAAAACGAGCTAACTCTATATAATGGAACATCTTTGTACTAAAGCAAACATGTTTTTTTTTCAATTTCATAAACAGATTATTAAATATTTAGATTATAGTTACAAAAAAAGATAGTTTAGATTATATTCAGGTTATAGATACAGAAAATAAATCATAAGATACTTTTGTTTAAAAAATAACACTTAAATATGTGACCAAAAAATAACTAATTTAAGTTAAAAGTTAGTATTTTGTCCAAAAATTTTAGAAAATAACATTTTTCTTTATTTCTTATAATTTAAATTTAGCCGATTGTGTGTGTATATAAATGTATATATTTATTGACTCGATTAAAAAGGTAATGCTTTTTATACTTTTTATCAGCATTTCATATTCTTCTTATTGCTTAATTATTAGGGTATATATTTTATAACTAAATAATAATTTATAAATTCATATTTATACTTATAATTATATTATTTTATAAGCATACTTTATAAATTCATATTTATTGCTTATTAAAAAATTGAATGACCGACTTTATTTTTTCTGGATATTTAGTTCAAATAATAACAATTAAACAGTCATCGGAAAGAATAACATACTCTTTTAACAGTTTTAATGTCACTGAGTAAGGTGAGCAGTCATTGTTCATTTGTTTTATTCTTTGTTAATCTCAATCATTCTATGGAATCATGTTGGTATAAATGTTGGTATAAATGCAATAATTTAACATCTTCTCTAAGTTAATTGAAATAAATTATTTTCAGTGTTTAAAGCTATGTGTTACAGAGAAAAATAATTAATGAGGTTAAAATGTATGAATATTCATATATATTCTAAATAGAGTATTTATTCTAAATCAGTATTTATATTTCATAAAACTAAACTAAAAATTTTCAATTGATAAAAAGCATTCAAAATTGTTTCTAAATAAAATTTTTTTGAATATCGATTTTTTATGTATATACAATTTTTATTGGGACATATTTATGTGCCAATATTTGCATGAATAATTAAAATATCATATTATTATTGTTTTTATAAAATATAATTTTATTATAAGACCAATATGCAGGAACTTATCAACAAGCAATTATGAATTTCAAATATTATTATTTTTATTTATAGAAAATTTTGAAAAACAATCAAGTTTATTTATAATACTTTTAATGTAATGCTAATGAAAAATACTTTTGTGTGTTAGTATTTACTGTTTCAGAACTAAACAGATCAACAATGTTGCTTAAATCTCTGAAACTAGCTCCCATAATAATTATGAACAATTTTTAAAATCAACTTATTTTACTCAATAATATTTGAAACTAGATTTCAGATTAAAAGAGAGTTTAACAATTTTTAAAAACTGTACATACAATATTATATCTTGAGTTTTATCAAAATATTTTAGAAATTTGAAGTTAATGCATCATAGAGATAATCCCTCACTAACGGATTCAATGTGAAAGAGAAAACATTATAATATTTTATAAAATATTCCTGAATAATAAATTTCTCATAAAGCTCAATACATAGTCTGAATTTTTTGTCGAATGCATAATATTATTCTATCATTAAAAGAAATATATAATAAAGTATAAAAATATGTGAATATATTTAATAAATATAAGCGTTTTAAATTCACATGCTTCTGCACTTTATAAATTCACAATCAAGCTTTATAAATACTATACTTTATAAATTTCAAAATAAATTTAATACAAAGTAGTTAGTTTTAGAAAAGGGGAACGATATCATAAAATATTTGCAAATTGAATATTCGTAAAAATTAATTTTAACTTTAAATGTTTTATATAGTAATTTTTTTATAAAAACAGAATAAAGGATTCATTTTTAGAATTTAAAATATTTTAAAGGAAATTATTTCATAAGATAAATAAATAGTAACTTTTATGTTTTTAGGGCACATAGTTTAAAAATTAAATAAAGCATTAATATTTTACATTTATTTTGAATTGTATATTTTTATGCTTTACAAAAAATAGGAAAATATTACTAAAATAAAAAAAAATTTTCTGAAGAGCTCTGGGATTGGGAATACAAATAAATTAAATTTTTTATAACTTATCAAATGTTTCAATTAATGGGTTGTTTGAAGTTTCCGAAAAAGAAAACTAAAATATTATTCTTGATATATATTGTCTCATAGTTTTCAATATCTCATTTTGTTTATTTTCCCAAGATAATATACTTCATAACGTAACACATTCAATATATATATATATATATATATATATATATATATATATATATATATATATATATATATATATATATATATATATATATATATATATATATATATATATATATATATATATATATATATATATATATATATATATACATATATATACATATACATATATATATATATATGTATATATATATATATATATATATATATATATATATATATATATATATATATATATATATATATATATATATATATATATATATATATATATATATATATATATGTGTGTGTGTGTGTGTGTATAACGTAACGCATATGTATATATTGAATGTGTTACGTTATGAAGTATATTTTCTTGGGAAAATAAGCAAAATGAGATATTGAAACTATTTAGCTCCAATATATAGCATAATAATTATAGATACATTTCAGTATTTCATTATAATAACGCAGAGACAATATATATCACGAATAATATTTTAGTTTTCTATATATATATATATATATATATATATATATATATATATATATATATATATATATATATATATATATATATATATAACGCAGTGCTCTCAAAGACAGTTTACATTATTATTATTTGTTAGTTATTGATAGTTATATATATTTTTATTCTTTTAAAGTGACTGAAAATTAGTCTAAAGCAACTGTGAAAAAAAGTAAATTTTTTTGAATAAATTTGTTTATTATCCCTGAAGCTAAAATCAAATTATTAGATTTAAAAAATGTCTTTTTTAATTTGTGTTAGTATTTCTTTAAATGATTTATTGTAAAATATAAGTAAAATATTTTTTTGAAATATTATTATATTTATAGTTATTTCCATTACGAATGAAATATTATACATTATGAAGAAACATCATAATTACACTAGCATTTGAGTGATTTGAAATTTATTAATAATATTTGAATGCAAACATATTTAACCATAGAACTTAGATCCAAAATTTAACTGACAGTATAATATGGAAAATAAGTGGATGAAGGAATAATTGTATTTAAAATTTTCAATAGTTTTTAATTTTCAAATTTTTTACTTCTACGTGTTGTAAATTTACGAGTAATATTTTGATATGAATATCTACATTTATCTAAAAAGAGTCTGTTGAAAATTTATTATATGTTATTTAATGCATGCAAATTTAACATGACAAAATGTAATAAATTAATAACATTTCATATAAAATTCATTATCTTTCTTGACTTATGTCACAACGCAAATTAATTAAATAAAAAAAGAAACGTAGCTGAACGAAAATTGGCTTGTTTGATAAAATGTTACCAACATTTGAATCATACGTCGTTAGTTTCTTATGTAAAAACTATTAATAAAAAATTTAAGTATAATTATTATGGAGATATTTCTGGATTATAGATTTTTACTATGGCTTCTATTGTGCTTTCCGTGTGTATCTCCTTAGAAGATTATTTTATTCTTAAGCATGATATATTCTTAGTAAATAAGAAAACATAACTATAAAAAAATACATCTCATTCAAATTTTATGTGATAGTCTAAATTTTTTAATACGAAATCAACAACTATTTTTCATTATGTTTTACAATTTTCAATTCAATTAAAATGTTTTTGTTTCAATAACTGTATAACAAAAAAAAAGATGAAAATTTTAAAATATGGTTCGTATTTATGTGCTTAGTAAAATAATTTTTATTCTATTAGATTGCTGAATATGCTCTCAGTGGAATGAAAACATTGAAAACTTTACTAGGACACTTTACTCCATAGCTTTAATACAGCTTTTATCCCTTCTTATTTCGTACTTCTTTTTGCTTACTTTCCCAAGAAAGCCATTACTTTCCTATAATTCGAAAAAAGAACGAGGGAGATAAGAAAAGTAGAACAGTGGTAAAAAAAAAAAAAGTATAAATGACTCTGGGCGCGAGGGTGAATTCCGACAAAACTCAATTAAAAGAGCCAAATAAGAACAAACATTACTAGTAGGATGACTGACATAATATAGCTCCTATAGTACAAATGGTTATTTCGAGAATTTTTTTTAGTGTCCTATGTTTGTTCCCGGTACTGATCTGTAATGAGGATGTAGACATGAGTAATTAGATCTTATTCTAGATCAGTGGATGTTTATTTTAGTATAGATTTGCTTTTAATGGCTGAGTATCTCATTGTTAGAAATGCCTACCAATCCTTTAGATGTATGGGGTATTAACGACTGTTAATTTTTAAGTTGCGTTTATCTTTTGAATTTTTATTTACTCCCACCACAAAAAGTTTAATATTGTCAATGTGTTGAGATTCTTAAAGCTGAAATGATGTTAAGGTATTTTTGAATTCCATTAGTGCGCGATATCGACTTTCCATTGTGATGATTGTTCCAGAATATTTAGTCTTATAATGTAACTCGCGAATTTGCTCCTTGCCTTTTTAAAAATCCATATAAAATATAGTGTTCTTCTTATTCTTCTTCTTCTTAAAATTGAGTTTGTATGTCATTGGGCACCTCTGCTTTTATCAGCATTTTGTAGCATTAACTCCAAAACCAATGTTTCCTAGTTCCAGTTGCTCGGGTCACCCACTTTACTAATAAAGTCCGATAACCCTTTAATGGAATCTAGGTATAACTCTCTAGTATGGATGAAGCCTAAAGAAGTTAAATTAGGGAGGGCAAGAGCCTCATATTCGTAAATGACATGCTCTGCCGTTTCCTCTTGCATATGACATTTCCAGCAGATAAGGTCTTGCTGAAATAGTCCCATCTGGTCAGAAAGTCAGTCATGCTAGGAATAACTTCCTGACTTTCACCAGAAGAAGATGGTTTAGAGGTCATTTCTACTTCAAGTGAAGGATTCATTGCTGCTCCTTTACAAGATTGCCTCTGAGTTCCCTTGCCTTTTTCAGCAAGGTCTACTTTAGAGGCTTCACCTGCAAATGCAGAAATGTTTGTTACTTCTTGTGTCTTTTCAGCCACAAGATAACAATTAAAAAGCTCAGGTAATATAAGTCCACCCAGCATTGCCTGAGTTACTGGGCAAGGCAAATTACTCTAGAAGTTCGCCAAGCAACTAGAGGCTCCGTTAAGACACCAATACCGCGGTGCCAATTAGCCCTAGGCACGGATCGCATAACACCAGGGTTTACGGGAGCTGGTTCGCGGCCTCTGATTCTATATTCAAGGCTATCCTGTCATTCCTACAGGACATTCGGCTATCCACCACCTGCCGACGCGCCTGGTGGCTGTGCTCAAGCCCCAGGAAGGTACACGTACATTTTTAATAAAGAAAATATAGTGTTCCAGGAAATATAGTGTTACTACAGGAATTTTCCAATTTTCGATTATATTTCGAAAATTGGAAAATTCCGATATCCTTATTATTTATTATTTTTATTTCAATATTGCAAATTCTAAAGTAAATGACAGATATTAATTTATAGATAACTGATATATATTAAGTTATAATAATTAGTATATATATATATTTTCGAAAATATTTTCATACTTTAGCCATTTAAGGGACGTGGTTAAAGACTCAAATTGTTAATTTGAATCTATAACCTCGTTTCATAAATCTATAAATTAAGAAATTCCTTTTTAAAATATGTTAGTAAAATATATTTTATTAATTATGTAAAAATTAAACTCCCTAAACGAACTTGCATTTGCATACATAAATTAATAGCAAATGCTTACTGACATAGATTATAAATCGAAAGATGATAAAAGGTAAAATTGATGGATATTCAAAATTTTTTTACGTAATTATTATTCAAAAAAATTATTTGAAAACATTTGGGGGTATATCACAATTATTTAACACATAGACATATGTAAAAAAACCATGCGTTGAAAGATTCTGGTTTTTTTAAACTTGAAAACAACAATATAGTTAATAACTTTATTTTTTTATTGCCAGTATAAATCTGCTAATTTATCCATTATCTGTCATTTTATTGCCACACTGTACATCTGCTAATCCATGGATTTGGAAAATCTGGAGAAAGTATGTACTACAGATATATATTTTCTAAAAATGAAGCATCTACTTGCAACGTTCATTGATTAGTTTGCCAATATTGATCTATGTCTATATGAATATATACATTGGATGCATATTTAAACAGTAACACAGAAAGTTTAAACACGACTAAGCTAAAAAATGTATATTTTGACTTTTGATTTTGTAATCATTGTTATATTATAATCAGTTTTCTGATGTTTTAATTTATAACGCAATTAAATGTTTTTTAATATTTTTCAGTTTTAATTCCTGTTTCAATCACTTAAGTTAATATTTAACATAATTTCCATTTATGCTTTTATTATTTATGAATGTTATTTAGATTTTGAAATAAAATACTTTAAATCAAAATTTAATAAGAGATTTGATTAAATATTCCTTGTCACTTCGAAATTTTTTTAATTATAATTCCATGCATGAGAAACATAATTTGGAATAAAACATTTTAACTAAAATATAGTCACTGATTCCATACAAAGCAAGTAAATAAACCAATGATGAAAAATCAATTTGAATTTTTAAATGTATACTCCGGGTCATTAAATAAGTTTTAAGTATACTAAAAATATAATTAAACGAAAGTATATTTTATGATAGTTAGCTAATTAAAAACAGAATTTCTAAGGCTGAATTCTTAGTGAAATGCATTTTTTATAGTTTTCATTCTCATTTACCAAATATGCTGTTGTAAGCAACAATGCCCATTTCAATTTATGGCCTGCGGGGGAAAATGGAGGAAGCTTTCATCTTTCTTATGACTTCCTTGTTAGTGGTATTTTGTTCTTTTTTTCTTATTTAAAGTCTTAACAAGATCCTTAAATATACTACATTTTTAGTTTCAATGATTTACTGCTCAGTGGGACAAACAGCTGCATATTAGGGAAAGAAAAAATTTTCAGAATTTTGTGCTCAAATTTGGTAACAATTTTTATGTGCATTAATTTTATACAGAAATTTTAAAATGGCAAGAAAGTATTTATTTCTTACTTAAAATCTTAATTATTTGCAGCGATTCCATTAGATGAAAATTTCAAAATTACTTGGGTATTTGTGTCATTTTTACAATTACATACAAGAATGCTGTAATGCCTCATATGAAATCAAATAATTTTATTCATGTATTTTGTAAGCATAAGGGAATCTATGCTATATAAAATTAAATTTCAATTATAATTACGTCTGATATAATTCATTATTTCTTTAATAATCAATAAATATTGACTTGATATTCGAATAGCATGTTATGGCTATTTTACTATGAATTTTTAGTTCATTTTGCAATTAAATTGCTGTGTATTTCATTAAAAGCAGATTAATTCCTGTGAATTAAAGCAAGGATACACTTTATCAATAAAGACCTCGTCAACGATATTTCTTGGTAGAAATGATAAGACTGAAAGAAAAACAGCAACAATGAGATTTCTTGAATTTCTCGAATATGATTAATATCCAAATCTGAAAACATTCATTATTCACCTATTTATGTATACAAAAAAAAATATCCTTTGCTACAAATATGCACTTACCTTTAAGTATTTAGGAAACATATTTTACATAAAAAAAGGTTATTTTTTGTTCTCATTTCATCAAACAATTCTACTAAGTTTGATATTGGAGTATTTACGGAACTTAATTTTTATTATATACATCAATCTGGCCATAAAGCATTTTTTGTTATTTCTATTATCATTCTATAAGCATTTCTAAATATGATTTTGATACATTAACTTTATCTTCAATAAATTTAAGACTTAATTTTAAGAAATAAGGAAATATTGTTAAAAATGTTTTCCTTGTTTTAATAGAAACAATGAAAGAAGGAAGTCAGAAAAAGAAGATTTTGAACTTTTTTTCTATCTAACACAGCACTGTGTAGTGTCTTTTAAAAAATGCGTAAAGAGAAGTACAACAATTAAATTCACATCATATAAAAAATTAATTATTTTTTTTATCAATTTCATACACAATAAAAATAGCTAAAAAACTAGAAGGTAGATTTAAAAGTCTTTTCTGTAATATCATTATTGATACAAATTGCTTTTTATTTTTGTAATTATTCATTTTATCTATCTAATTTATCTATCTATCTATATCTATCTATCTATCTATCTATCTATCTATCTATATATATATATATATATATATATATATATATATATATATATATATATATATATTATATATATATATATATATATATATATATATATATATATATATATATATATATATATATATATATATATATATATATATATATATATATATATATATATATATATATATATATATATATATATATATATATATATATATATATATATTTCTACGTAATACAATGATATATAAAGAAATATTAAATATTCATTTTTTTAAGTTTTATTTAATGCATTTTTAATATATTACCATAAGTTTTCATATAAGCTAACTTAGTAATGAATTAAATTATATATATATATTTATAGTTGTATTTTGACAATATAATCATATTGTTAAATTGTAATTTTCTTTTAAAAGGTATTCAATTTGCATTTTATAAGTTAAAATATTTTTCATTCCGTTACTGTTTAAAATAGTTTGTTTAAAAGTAATTCCTAATATATGATGAAATCTTTTTATAGATTTAATTAATTATTTAAAACAGTTTTTAAAATGTTTTTGAAAAGACGTATTGGATATTTTATCTTGTTTTCGGGTATGAAATCCTTCAAATAAGAATTATGATATATTTACCCATAATGAAATATTGATGAAATAATGAAAAGAAAATTTGATAAAAACTTTATCATAAATACCAAATAAAATATTCAATAAAAATTATAAACTGTTAATAATATTTAAATAATTTATAGTGAAATTATTAAAATTACAGCTGGAAAAACATATTCAAATTTGTAAATTAAAAAGATAATTGCGTACATTTAATAATTTACTTATACATTTTAATTTGATTTTCATACTAATAATTTTTATCTCATCATTTTTTTTATAAAAAGCATTTGTTTCTTAAAATAAAAATAGATGACTCATAAGAATCCTTTCTTCTAAAAATTTATGTGATTAATATTTCAGTTGATTTATATATTACATTTATTTAAAAGGTTTCTTGGTATAATGGCATAGTTCTTTTAGCGAAGTAATAAACGTATTTAACTTTATATTTCAGCAACGTTTTAACAATTTATCAATCTATCAGGTTCCTCAATCAACACATATAAATTTTTTTACTGAAAATATGCTTAGAATAGTGTAAGATATTATTTAAAAAGGCAATGTAAATAAGACTATTTTATGAGCAACTATAACTTATAAATTGCACCAAATTTTTACTTCTTAACTTTATATGAACTTTAATAACTTAATTTTGCTTCATTTCTCTACCAAAAGTGACAAATTTATATCTTAAAATTAAAATATTTTAAATAAGTCTACATAAGAATATAATGATGAAGAAAAGAATGGACATAGTTAATTTTTTTATATTTACGTTATTATTATTATTTTTTTTACATTAACTTTAAAGTTCTTAAAAGCTTCATAGCTGTTCTCATTAGAAGAATAGATCTAAGAATTTCGAACGTTTAGTTTAATAAAAAATTGGATTAATATTTAGAAGAATTTTTTTCATAAATTTTCATTAAAATATTCAGCAACATATCTTGCAATCAAAACATTGTATATTTAATCTTCTGTAATATACATAAAAAATTTGAGTTGCGCGAAAAATAAAATCAAAATACTTTTCTTTCTAATAAACTTTGTAACGAAGAAGCGATATATTTTACTCGATATATTTTACGATATATTTTACGCGATTAGTTTTAATGAATCCTCTTAAAATTCAGTTGACACAATTTATTTTCAGATAATAAAGAATAAAATTATGTAAAAATCATGTTTTTATACTTTGTTAAAAACATAGAAGATAGAACATCCCATAGAAGATTATACTCTGTACTTTGTTTTTGTTGGTTTAAAATACTTTAAAACAAAATACTATTTTAAAGTATTATAGGTTTAAAACATTTCTTTGTGATACTAATTAAGAGAATAAATACTGAACATTGTTATGATTGAAATCGTGGGTATTAAAAATCTTTTTTAAGTGAATCTGGGCTAAGAAATCAAATAAAAAATGTTTTCGTAAGCTTTTGATTTATTGTTTAATATTATTTAGAATAATAAACATAAAAGCTATCTTATTGGAACTAAAAACATATTGGAAAAATGGTTTAGGGGGGAGGAATATATTTTTATAAATATGTTCTACACAAAAGTATTAGGGGCCGTGATAGCCTAGTGGTTAGGGTATCGGCCTTCCATTTGGAAGGATGGGGTTCAATTCCCAATGCCGCCAAAGACCCACCGAGTACATGCGATATACGTGCGCGTTAAATCTGTGGAATCGAAAGTCCTGAAGTTCAGTCGTAGAGCAGTTACCATGGTTGCAATGGTTTGGAGAGATTTACTTCCCCTTCAGACCAATGCCAAAATTAAGGGAGTAGATCGTCTGGTGCTGCCATCTACCGGAGGATTTGAAGAGCAAAAGTCGTACTTTCACCTTCACGGTGCTCTGATTAAACGAAAGAACGCTCCCAATTGACTTAAATTCGCATAGCCAACGGCATAGCGAGCATGGCTTGTCCAAGTGTCATTAGTAACAACAAAAGTATTAGAATTAAAATTTACATTGCAACCAAAATGTACAGAAATAAATGAAATTTCCAGACATTTAAAAATATTGTTAAATAAATAAACCTATATAATTAAGAATTATTTTATGAATAGTAAGTATGCTGTAAAAATTATGGAATACATCAAGCCCTTATAAGACATAAATTGATAAAGAATTGTAGATTTAGTTTATGTTTTTCAAGACTTTAACTTTTTCAAAAACATTGACCAGTGGCTTTAACTTTCTGTACGTGTCTCCTTGAGACTTTTTGCCGATCTTAGAATGGAAAAACTTGTAACCGGTATTGATTATTTGTTTCGCATTTCTTTGTTTCTCTATTTGTTTGTCAAAATCATGAAGAAAAGCAATAAATTTTTCCGCTGTTTGATATGAAACTCAATTTCTGAAATCGTCTAATAAAGGGAAAGAAAACATGGAATGTAATCAAAAATTTAATAAAATATATCAAATAAAATGTTTTGACATTGAGATTTTGGGATGATTGAATTTTGTTTCCCCATATAAAAAAGAAGAAAGCAACAAAAAAAAGTTTTTCTTAAAACTATTTGCAAAATAAAAATTGCTACTTAAAAGGATTATTAGTATGAATTATAATTGATTAATCGTATTTTGGTTCAGAATTTTATTGGATTGGAATTATTTTAAATTTTAAAATAAATTTAGAAGCTTAATTTACTGATTAATATGTTTTAAACAAAATTTGTTTAATAGAATGTAAATAATTATAAAAGGAAAATAATTATATTTAATTATTTGGAGTATCTCCCAACTGCATAAATATAAGGGACTTTTTATTATAATTCTTGTTTCTAATTTAATTTGTGTGTATTTAGCAATAGTTTCGTATTTATAGTATAGTATCTCCCAAGGGCATAAATATAAGAGACTTTTTATTATAATTCTTGTTTCTAATTTAATTTGTGTGTATTTAGCAATAGTTTCGTATTTATTTATTTAATTTATTATTTTTAGGTTGCAAGTCTTAATTGCTGTAAGTATTTAAATTTAGTTACATTAATACAAAGCATTTTATATCAAGCAATTTACAGAACATTTTATCAAAAGAACTGATTTACGATAAAATTCTAAAAATGTAGTTTGTCGAGGCTCATTAAAATAAATAAATTCTTAGTTAAAAAAAGAACTAAAATCATTTTATACGAACAACAAAATGAGAAAAAAAGACTTCAATTGGAAATAAATCAGCGAATAACCATTGAAAGCATTCATTGCTTCAACAATTAAGATAATGATTCAAATCATCTAATGAGGACTGGAAGTGCGTATCTTGGATTTAGAGTCTGAGCAGCGGCATTAATTAGTTCTGTGATTCTCAGAGAAATGGTTGCTATAGAATTCAAGACACAATGGCCCAGTTTTCCCCCGATTAAAAATAATTAATGAAACATTTCAGGTTAAAGGTTACAGTATTACATAAAATACATGGAATACTTTGTTAAGTTTTATTTCAGCCCCAACTGAAATATGTGTAAGTCTCATTTTACATCATTGATGAGATATGTGTTAATTTTTTATCCTATTGATCAGTAATAAAATGTAACATATAAGTCTCATTCTACATGTTACATTTCATTATTGATCAATAGGATAAAAGAATTAACGCATTCTATCATTATTTTATCTGCAAAAGGTGTTTAAACAAAGTTTGTTAGAAATAAAAGTATTTATTTACTTAACACTTTCAATATACATCTACTGAATATTGGCAAATATCGAGCTATAAATAAAAATTTATAAAATAGGACTACTAATTTCGCTAAATACTCATTTGATGGTTAATTATTTATTTTTTTTAATATTTATTACATAAAATTTTCATTGTATGTATAAAATACGTAAGCTTATTTTGAAACATTTTAAATTGATTATTATACAATTTTACATGCATTTTTAGTTGTATTTATTATTTAAATTGCTTAAAAATATCAATGAAAATTGATCCCTTTCAATTATATTATACACAATCTAAGATTTTTAATGGAAATATATTTTATGGGTTTTATGGGTATTTATAAAATATTCATATATATGGATTCTTAAGTTTCCAAAATTTATGTGTGTGTATATATATATATATATATATATATATATATATATATATATATATATATATATATATATATATATATATATATATATATATATATATATATATATATTCCTTATAGCATTTATAAGGATTACCTTCTTACTTACATAAGTAGGTTAAATAACGCAGGTAAAAATATGCACTGAACATCACATTAAAAAAAATTCAGTATGACATTTGATACATTTTGTTTCTTGACAACTGAAATAACAGCTAGATTTCATTTTTGCAAATTCATTGCAACTTAAAATATAAAATATAACTTATGTCAATCTTAAATGAATTCTTCTTCAATTTGCCGTTATTTATTTTATAAATAACATTATTATTATTTAACAAAGCAATATTTATATAAAAGGTATAATTTTTTAAAAACAAATTGCACTTGATTATGCAAAATGAATCTATACTTATTATTTTATTAAAATTATTTTCGTTAAAATATATCTGCATGTTAAAAAATCTGTCCATTGATCAAATTTTTACTAGATACATGTGGTCTTATTCTATATATTTTTTATATTTTATTCTTAATGTTTTCCTTTTATGTAATTTCATTTTTATATCAAAACGAAGTAGTGAACGAAAATGATTATGAAATGCTTATAATGTTTCTTCAATATTATTTAATGGCACTTAATTTGCATTTTTTCATACTTGTTGTATGTATACAGTTTCGTTTCACTTAAAGTAAGTTTCTAATAAGGCAAATGCATATTATGCGCAAAGCCGCATAAATAATTTTAAGAATTATAAACATGTATGAAACTTTTAAATTCTTTGAAAGGTAGAAATATAGCTTATATGGTGTAAGTGCTTGTTTTTAATTGGCAAACTTTCATTATTTGGGGGTGAGAGCTAAGATTTAAAATAAAATTGAAATGAAGAAGTGTTTCAAACTTAATAAATAAATTTGAACCATCACGTGTCAAATAAGAGTTTGCTGATACAGATCCATAACACCGTGAACAAAAAAAAGTTCAAATAAGGAAGAGGGCTTCGAAACAAGTCCTGTTTGTGAGTCCTAAGCAGGAAAGTAGATGATCAGGAGTTGTTGATGTTGTTGCTTATCCTCCATGTCTGACGGAGTCAGACTAGATCCACAAGTTCGTTGACTGTAAGGAAGTCGAAGACTAAAAGAGGATTGCTAAAGAGATCCTCCCTAGAGAGACCCATGCAATCCAAAAGATGCTCAGGAGAAGCCTGATGATTTTGGCACTTGGTGCAGGTGACGAAAGTTTTCCTGCCCTCGTTGAAAGTGAGGCACTTAATATGACCACTAGCAAGTCTTGAGAGAACAGTCCGGGTACGTCTGTTACACGGGAGGTCAAGGGACAAACCCGGTTTTGATCCCTTGTACCAATTATGGGTGGGGGTGTTTTCCACTCCTCCGAGATTTTTGATTGATCAGGAGTAAAATGCATATACATTGCATTTCCTGCACATGGGGAAGATTTTTCCTTGATCAGTTTTAAGACATTTCAAGTGTCCACTTATCAGTCTTGATAATACTATTTTCTACACGGGACAACCCTTAAAAGTGCAGAAATAAATTTGAATGAATTAAATGAAAGCAACTATTTTTAAACACATAAAAGTTTAAATTCTTGTTTTTTTAAATACCCGATTCGTCATCCATCGTTTAAATTGAAAAAAAAAACCAGAATAAGAAAAGAGATTGTCCGAATCAGTCCGAATAAGAAAAAAAGATTGTTTTCCATATATTGAATAAAAATGAAAATTGTTTTGCATTACACATTGAATTCCCAAACCTATCATTAATAACTTATTTTTCGAAAATACTGAAGTAATATTTCATTTACATATTTTAGAACATTTGTTTTAATTACATATATATAATAAATACCCTAATTTTCGTAATTAAAATAAGAATCAATTTATTCTCATTATTAAATGTATAAAGGATAACATTCTAACTATGTAATGTAAGCATATAGAAGCTTCAAAAAAGGCTTAGCAAAACTAAAGGCTAAATATAATCAATAGAGGTAAGGAATCTTTTTATTAGTTCAGTTTTATCCACATATCAGAAAAGCATGAGTGGTGATAACTTAATTAAAATGTCATCTGTAGAAAAAGTAGAAAATCCAAGAATGCAACTATTTTTAAACTATTTTTAAAATGAATAAAATTTTATGAAATTTCTGTGATTTTAATATTGCAATATGATTTCTTTTATTTAAGACAGGGCTTCCCAACCTTTTTAGCTGGCGGACCCCTTTTTTAGGCAAAAAGTCACGGTGGACCCCTTTCAATCAACCGCATAGTAACTAATAAAATTCAGTTCGAAGCCAATCAGAATTAAAAACTTCATAATGCAAATGCCATTTTTTTCAATAATCTCGTGGTGAATCAAGAGTCTTTGATTTAATGATGAATAGAGAAGCAAAAAAACTTTAAAATAACTACGTTTCCATTAGTTTGAATTCCCACACTATATTTAGATACTTGCTGTTGGATTTACTCACATCTTTCAACAAACAAAGCAATTCATATTTCTAAATGAGTGGAGGGGAATATATTGCAAAGAAAGGCAACATTCCTTGGATAGTATTTTAATTTTCAGAACAAAAATATCAATACAAACAGAAGTCATTTAATTATTAATTTATAGAAAATAAAAACAAATACCTACAAAAGTTAAAGTCCAGGAACATTCACTGTTCGTCGACGAAACGCAATGCATTTTTTACTAGAGATGAGTCTATAGGAATAATAATGGAATCTTAATATGAAGGTTGAGAGAGAGAGGTTACTTCTGATGACTCAATTTTGAAAAAGTCTGGATCAGTACTTGATAACTGGAGACGGGTGTCAGGTTCAGCATCGGTACTTTGTTTTGGTGGCGGCATAGATCGAGAATCCGGATTCACACATGTATGTTGCGGCAAAATGGAAGTAGAACACGTTTGCTTTTTCAACAAGGGAAAGAATTTTTTGTTTTCCAATCGTCAATCGTATCCAAAAGTGTAAGTAACCATCACTATAGAAAGTAGATATCAAGGTTGAGTCTGTTGCAGTTTCTATCAAGAACTTATATTCATTTAAGTATGTTCGGCTTTTTGGATACAGCGAATGGGTTTGTATTCCTGCAGCTTCTCTTCTTGAGCTGTTTGAAAATAATGTCCCAACGATGACGTCAAGCTTCTGAGATGTTCAAGGATTTCATGAAACAAATTGTTCCAAAGCTGCAATGTCTTGTCTTTCAAAAAATCTTTTACAAGAGGGAAACACTCGAACTCCTCCACACTCTTTGACCAAAAATTGATTTTCCTCTTGAACGCTCGAACTTTGTCGTTTGCAGTGATCGTTCTGATAGTTTTCCCTTGCAGTAAAATATTTATTTCGCTCAATTTGGGGAAAATATCTGCCAAATAAGCAAATATATATTACCAGTTTTTGTCATTAATAATCTCTACTAATTTGGTATAATGGTAGTCCAAAAGTAAAGAGCAAAGATTTCTAAACGTAATTCATATAATCGAGAGAATGCATTTCCACGTGAGAGCTACCTTACTTCTGTATACAGAAGCAAAGAATGATTAAGGATTTCCATACCTTCACACAGTGTTTTGAAAAGTCTTGACTCCAAAGGCCGTGATTTTATGTAATTAATAATTCCGAAAGATTTATCTAAAACTTTCTGGAAGGATACAGGCATTTTTTTCGTAGCTAAAACATGTCTGTGGAGAATACAATGACTATTACTGCAATCCTTTGAGCTTTCTTTTATTTTTGTTACCGCTCCGACCATTGGACATGTCATAGCTTTTGCACCATTTGTGCACAAATCGATGCAATTAGACCATGGAATTTCATTCGTTCTTAAAAAAAGTCATCCACCAAACGGAATATTTCAGCACTTGTTGAATGGTCAGGAAGTGGTTTACACGATAAAAGGTCTTCTTCGAAACATCCCGAGAATGCATAACGAACAAAAGTTAATAAAATCGCTCATCCCGCAACATCAGTAGACTCATCTATTTGGAGAGCAAATGAATTGTGTTGGATGCGAGAAACCAGAGATTCTTTCACGTCATTTGACATGTCAACTATCCGTCTCTTGACAGTATTGTTGGATAGTAGCACTGAAGATAAAAGTTCTACTGCCTTTTCGTCTAACATACAAGAAACAATATCGCTAACACATGGTTTTATTAGAGTTTCCGCAATGGTATGAGCTTTGCCTGTCTTTGCCATCCGATAATTTACCAAGAAAAAAACTTTTAGTGAGTTTTCATTAATTGTTTTTGCATGAGTTTTCATGCAGTGTTGAGAAGCAGCTAATTCAGCTCCTTTTCTCTTGAAAAAAATCGATCTTTTTAGTATGGAGGTCCGGGTAATTACCCTCAAAATGACGATGCAGTTTAACTGGAACCATCGAACTGTATGGAAGGACTGGCGCGCAAACTTCACTCTGAGCTTTATCCTCTTCTGTCTCGATATAAAACCCATTTTTTCAATAACTTTCGTTGTACTTACGCTTTTTAGTTATTCCACTTCCGCAGGGTACTGCAACCAATCGAGAACTTGCAGAGCTTTCGCATAATAAATCCGGCTGTGGCACTTCATGTGACTTCTTCATTTGGCCGTCCTCCTTCATTCCTTGCTGTGAAGACGATGGAGAAACTGCAAGCTTCTTCAATGATCCCGACTTCAGCCACCGGTCTAATATAGAAGTAATAAATTGTGCAAAAAGTAAATGCTGCACTCACGAAAGTTTAACACTGAATGATATCTCGAGAAAAATGAGAAAATGTGGGCGACCGTACGCCTCATACAAAGGGAGGAGTGCATACAAGGCAATGAGCACTCAGATGGGTCGGCTGAACTCGCGCCATTTCCGAAGATTATGCTTAAAAGGTTTGCACACTTTGAGCGCCGTAAGCACGCTACCCCCAGAGTTCAAAAAAGTCGAGCAGGGAGGCCACATCCACCGGCACTAAACTACCAGCGGGTCAATACTTGGGAACCGTTGCCACGGACCCCCTAGAAAGAGTCGGCGGACCCCTAAGGCGTCCGCGGAGCATACGTTGGGAAGCCCTGCTTTAAGACATATTTACCACTCTCAGGCCACCATCAGGTCTCTCTCTTCAATTGCTCCTAGCAGTATTGGGTCTGTTTATCTCTGTCAAATGGCAATTAGTTCTCTACTGGAAGAAGGACGACAAATTGTGCTGCAATGGATACCCGGCCACTGTGGTATCGCCGGAAATGAGGCAGCTGATAAATTGGCAAAGGCTGGCTCAAATCTACAACAGCCTTCTCCATCTTTGGAGTACCATACTGTTAAAAGGCTTATGAAGTCAAATATAGCCTCATATCGTAGAAATATTTACAAGATGTGCATAAAGGAGAAAGCATGGGCTTCCTTACTAACAAATCCTATTCCGTGTAACCTCCACAGAGCTGTGGGAGTGGCAAATTTTCGCCTTAAAACTGGGCATGATTATCTGCAAAAACACCTTCACCGTTTGGGTTTGAGGGACTCTCCAATCTGCCCTTTTTGCGGACTAGAGGATATGACTGGTGACCATCTTTTCACTTGCCCTGGACTTTCGGACGTCACAGATAGAAATTCTGCGGAAGATGACTTTTCATTCACCTCAAGATTGTATTGGGCTGCCCGACAGAGACTGATGGTTGAAAAACCAAGGTCGGGCGTAGGATAAAAAAAAAAGATATATTTACCCAAAGAGGAATTTTATGTATGTCAATTATGATTTTGACTCGCATTTTATAGGATAATAATTAGTTCCTTTTTGAAAATGTATAAAATTTGCTCATAAAGACAAATATTGAGTAACTTTTATTCTGTTTAAAATGTTAAGAAAATTTTTCATGATTATAAGATAAAGTAACTACTTGGATATGAAACCAAATTTTCAAACAAACTTTATGAATTTCATGTTTTTGATTAAACTGTAAAAATCATGACTTGGAGTTAAATTTAAATCAAAATTTTCAATTGTAATTTTCTAAATAAATGAAATTTAACAAATTTTATTAATGAAATATACCATTGTCGAGAGAAAAAGCGAAAACGAAACAATAGTTTTATTTAGAAAAATAATGTTTTTTTTTAATTATTGGATAGTGATATCATTTTGGAATATACATTCTTATTTTTTATTAAATAGGTAAGCGCATATTATTACAGTATTTATAATCAAAATCTAACTATATAGAAAATGTCACGAGGATCTTTTATTTGGAAAGTTAAATTTCGAAATAATGTTTGCTCTAAATTATTCATAAATGATATTTATGAATAATTTAGAGCAAACATTATTTCATTCAGAAGCTGCAATGTAAATAAGTGTAAAATAATCTGAAACTAAATATCATATTTAAAACGGGGTTATAGCAATACGTGGAAAAGACAGGATGTTGGGTCTTCTGACACTTATCTGTTGCCAAGCAACCAAAATAAAACTAAGGAAATTGTGCTAAGATTGAATTACTAACCGTAAATATCTTGAATAAAATTTCTCGCTACGTGATGTTCATAATGTATAGGAAATTTTAATTTGAATTAATATTATAATTACAAAGATTGTTTTTGTCACTGGAAAATGTTTCCTAGTTTATGTGAAAAGAAAAATCATCAAATTGGAGTTGGATTTTAACGATTATACGAGAAAAAAATATTTATTACTTTCCTAATAAAATCAAATTATTGAAAATTCGAATATAATTTTTAATTTAAGAAGTGAAAATAATACATTTGAAATCAGAATATTATAAAAGACTTAAAGTGTATAAGCTTCTGTGTGGATTGTTAAATAAATTTTATTATTTCAATGAATGCGTGTTTTATATGAATGTAAAATCACAGTTAGCACCGATACTCTTACTGACACTTAGCACTTTAACAACACTAAAAATAATAAAATATAAAATTTTCAATAACAAAGTCCATAATAATTAATTTTGAAAATGATTAAATTTTTATTAACCCAAAACTTAAATTTTGGATTTATTCACTTATATAAAATGTTTTTGTTCGCTAAAATAGTGAAATATTTATTTCGTTGTACTGTAACTCTATTTTTTATCAAAACTTTAAAACATAGTTATTAAAGTTTTTTAAAAACTAAGCACATTATTTAAAAATCATATTCTCCATAATAAGGTAACTTCATAAACATTCGAAATAAATAATAAGTGGTTATTTAATTTTCATAGTATAAATATTTATTTAAAGTAGTTATCACGAAAATTGAAAATCAAGAACAATTTGTAACTATTTAAATAAATAAATAAATAAATAAATAAATATATATATATATATATATATATATATATATATATATATATATATATATATATATATATATATATATATATATATATATATATATATATATATATATATATAAATATATATATATATATATATATATATATATATATATATATATATATATATATATATATATATATATATATATATATATATATATATATATATATATATATATATATATATATATAAATAAATAATATATATATATATATATATATATATATATATATATATATATATATATATATATATATATATATATATTTCTTTAATTATTGTTTTATTGTTATTAATTTTTTGCAATAATTTTTATTATAATTTCTAATTTTTATTTTCAAAAATAGTGTAATTGTTCCTTATTTATAGATTTTGATTGTTGTTAATAAGTGATTTAACATTGTAGAACTTGCTCATAGCTGTCATAAAATTTAAATCTCTTTAACATAAACTCTTTCAAAAATTTAAAGAAATCAAAATTTAAAAATACACATGCATGTATACATGTACATATACGAATTAATTAACTATAGAAATACCTTTCAACATAGACAAGATTCATACTTTAGTATTTTATATATTTTAAAATTGATTTATACTTAAATCGAAACATTTTCTTATTAAATAATAACTCAGAAAGATGCATTTTTCCAGTAAAAAAGTTGTAATTTATTCGATATTTCCTTACATAAAATTTTTCCCTGAACTTTAATAAGAAATATTCTTGATGAAAAAAATTGATTGCATTAAAAATTATTTAATTGTTAGCGTTATGAAGTGAGTATAATTACGGCACAGATAATATTTTTAACTGTATATTAAGTTTAGTTAATGTTCTTTGACATAAAGAACTTTAATTTTATAACAATATTAAAAAAACATCTAATCTTTGTTTAAAAATATTTGAGAGGTTTTATAAGATTCTTTTTATTTCAGCATTATAAAATTATTTTCTTAATTAATGCAAACTAATTTTTTAAAATATTTTTCGGACATTTTGGCAAAAAAAATGTAAGGATTATTTCATAATTTACAAACTGCAAATTGTCAAAAAAACAATTATAATTTAAACATGATTATTTATAAACTCTGGGTAATTATATTAAAAACAAATAAATATTAGTAAGAATTGGGATCAAGTACTTGGTACCAAGTAAAAATACTACCAAGTAAAAATACTTGGTACCAAATAGATATTGTTATAAATTCAATATTAGATTCAATATTTTTAATTGAAAGATAGCATAAAAAGATCAGAAACATATAAGTGTGCGAGAGAGAGGTAAAGAAATTAATTTTTTTCATCTCGAGTGTGTTTGCAAATATGTTCTAAGATTCAAATAAAGCTCATTAGTTTAAGAAACTTCATTTATGTAATGCATTTGGATATTAAATAAAGCATTTTACACCCTCTAGCTTATTAGACAGTGGTAATCGCCTTGGTTAAAAATTTTTTAATTCACAATAAGAATTAAGATTAAATCCATTTATCTTTAAAGATAAATCCATTTATCTTATCTTTCTTTTCAAATATATAAAACTTTTACTAAATGATATACATATTTTATTGGATTTTAATTGCATAAGAAATTGTAAATCTCTTGATGCAAATGAATCAATATAAGACGTTACGAAATTAATTCCATTAAAGTAATTCCTTTTCATAACGTTGATTTAAAATTTCGAATAAGACAACTTACTTCCTTATACATTATAAAAATATCCTTAAAACAAAATATAATTCAATTTATTTTATAATTCAGAGAGTTTCGTTTCTTAAGATAATTTCCTTAAAAATTAAAATTCCTTAAAAATAATAACTTTAAGCTTTCGTGAGAAATATTTGAATTCTTTTATTGGATGTAAAATTTATAATGAATTAAAACTTCATCATTTAATCAGAGAAATAAAAATTGACTTTATAAAATGGAATTGTTTCAAAAAAAAATTAAAAACTTCAACTTTTAGACCATTTTCAGAGAAAAATCTGAGATTTTTATGAATTTTCTTTATTTTTAAGCAAATACTTTTAAGTTTATTAATCTCATGAAAAATCAAGCTAAATGTTTTGCCATAGTTTTTTGAAGTTATGCACCACACACAACAAATGAACTATCTTTAAAATCAATAATCTTTTTTTAAATTTTGCAATTAAATTTATTCTACAGAAGCTTGCTATCAAATTAAATAAGTATCTGTTGTACTGCATGGTTTATTAAGTATTTCATTATCACAAGCACAAGAGATATAAGAAATTTTATTCAAGTTTTTTTCCTGTTAATAAATTATATTAAATTGTAAAAAAATTCGATATTTCTTTGTACTCACTTGGAAAATGTTTCATTTTGATTTTTAGTGTGTTTTTCTAATTTTCTTTTGAACCAACTGTTTTTAAAGCTAAATGAGAAAATTTAGTTTTCTTATTCGTTTAGCAGCATTCAGTTATAAGGAAATGTTTCGCAGCATTCTTCCAATTCATCGAATACTGACGTCCTTTTTGTGTAATACTTTTTTCTAATATTAAAATAAAATTAGCACAGTATAAATGTAAAATTAAGTTTTCAGATCTTACATTAAACATTATTATTACTTTAATTTTGTAAATATTTAACAGCATATAAACATTCAGAAATCACCCATTTAGAGAAATTTTGAATAAGAAATATGGTACAAAAATACTTCTTAAATATGCATGGTTTTTAATGCATACTTTCAAAAATGGAAAATAAACTATTTTCTTTTTATATCTAGATCTTTGTGTAATGTATTTTATCTGAAACAAAAACGTTTTTTAATCTTTTATTGCATACATACGTATTTTCTGAAGTTAAAGATACAAAATATCTTTTAATGTAATTTAAAATTAAATTATATTCTCTAGTATTTTGAGTAATTCTCTAGTTAAATTATATTATTAAGCAATTCACAGTTCGGTGAAAATACTTAAGAACACATTTTTACTGTAAACGTGAATTTTTTTTGAACATAATTTAAATGTCATGATGAAAATAAAAAGTACTCCCAGCAGAAATTTCCTAATCGAGTATATTTTTGGTATTTTTTTTTTATCTAACAAGTCGACACTTTCGTAATGTTTGCCCATTTGAACGTTATTAGAATACTGTTGACGTTTTATTAATTGCTTTAAATGCGATTTTCATGTCATATTATGCAAAGTAAAAAAATATTTATTAGAGTATTAATATCCCAATGGGGAAAATGTCAAAGATACGACATCATCGGGTCCTTTGCATCTTGACATTTATCACTATGTCACCGAAACCACCATCGCATTCTCTGTGAAGTGTGAATTGCCCAATCGTACCACAAGATCTCGATTTTATCACAATATGAAATCCTCCAGGGAAAAGGACAAAAGCTTTTTGGAACACATGTTCATGCTTGTTACATTCCCCCTATCTCAACTTTGGAAACGTTCCAAAGAATTTCCTCGCCTTGCATACGGAATTGGGTGCCCCCTCCAACAGCGCGGAGTCGTTCATTCGCATGGAGCAAGGCTAGTTAAGTGCAAACAAATAGCTATTTGGAAGAAAGTATTTTGGGGGAGTCTTTTTAAGCATATCCTATTTTGTGATGAATTTCAAAATGATTGCTAAGACTTATATTCTGCATTTTAAAGTTTAAGGATCGTATTGTAATAAAACTTAGAAAAAATCTTTTCTATAAAATATTTTTTTTTAGTTTAAAATAAATAGATATTACTTTATTCATATTTGAATCTTCAATATACTTCAACAACAAAAAATACGACCGTGTTTATTAATCAAGTCTCGTCTTAATTACTCTTGTTATGTTTCGAGTTAATTATTATAAAATTTACTTAATTTAATAGCCCTTAATTATGAATATGCAATCCAAATTAAGTAATTGTAAAACGCTAGACATTTATCAATTAATTAAAATAATTTTGAACTAGGAGGTAAAATGATAAAAAGTACACAGTTTTCTAAACAAGAAATTTTCAATCACATTTGCTATGACCATTTAATTATAATCATCGTTGCAATATATTTGCCGTATAATAGTTTGAAAATTAATAAGTAATTATACATCTCTTTAAATTAAAACAATTATTAAATCAATGAATTTACTGAATATTTATATTGAGGTACGTAAATATATATATATATATATATATATATATACATATATATATATATATATATATATATATATATATATATATATATATATATATATATATATATATATATATATATATACTATTTAAATAACTGTAAGAGATTTCATATTTACGTTCCAGATGTATCTAAATTGCTATAATACAAAAATAGAGGCTTCTTAAATTTAATGATGTTCTGAAACCAAATGTATTCAATAAAACGCGAAAGAATTAATTAATGAAAACTTGGATTGTTACTAATGACACTTGGACACGCCAAGCTTGCTATGCCTTGACTATGCGAATTTAAGTCAATTGGGAGCGTCTTTCGTTTAATCAGAGCGCCATGAAGGTAAAGTGCGACTTTTGCTCTTCAAATCCTCCGGTAGATGGCAGCACCAGAGGATCCACTCCCTCAATTTTGGCTTTGATCTGAAGGGGGATTAATTACTTCAGACCATTGCACCCATGGTAACTGCTGGTAACTGCTTAACGACCGACCACAGGACTTTCGATTCCACAGATTTAACGAGCACGTATATGGCATGTACTCGGTGGGTCTTTGGCGGCATTGGGAATTTAGCCCCACCTTTCCGGATGGAAGGCCGATACCCTAACCACTAGGCTACCACAGCCAATTAAGAAAACTTACTTTTAAGATTAAAAAAAATAAAATTGCTCATTAACCCTTAAAAAAGCTCTTTATAATTATATATAAGGAGCATTTTGACAAATAATTTAAAATGCGTATTGATTATGAAATTAAAACGCGATAAAATGGAAATATATAAGGGATACACCTTTTCTTATAGCAATTTAGAAATGTATTATTTTGAGAAGATTAATTTGCAGAAGATACATTTGAATGTTGAAAAGTCTGCATAACGACACTGAATCATTTTCAGCAAAAGCAGTTCTTATATATTAAAAAAAAATTTTTTTTTTGAGATTTCAGATTACAGACTTATGTAGGCGTAACTAATCTTTCCACTGCTTTGGTACTAAAATCGCTTAGAATCTTTCACAGTGCATAGAACTTAGACATACGGAAGTAAATGAACAGTCGAGAAAAATTGGTCCTAGTAAATGGATGATAGAACATATCGGTCGCCAAATCTGAGAAGTAAATATGATGGCCTCATTGCTAACTTTTGAAGATGTTCTGAGTAATGTGGAGAGATTTCTGGATGTTCCAATATTTGTGATTAAATTTTCACGTAGGGTGAATATTCATTAACAATTAATCAACAAAGTAAAAGATAACGATAGTGTAGTAAATGACAGACGTACACGAATGAATGGCACAATCGGTCACTCAGCGTAAGGTTTCTGTTCTGTTTGATTCATAGTGTGTTTGATTAGAGTCTGGAGGAATTTTTGCATTCAATTTTACCACTGTTGTTAAAGGGTACACTGCAACTGGACATGGAACAATGGTTTGTGAATCAAAAAGTTATAATATCATATCAATCTTTGTAAGATTTACTGTGGTGCTACTTTATTTTCAGCAAAATGGTGTTATAATGGTCATGTTTTCTTGCTATCAAATGCAAGAAAACACTACCATTATACATTGCAATGCAATGCGTTGGTTGTAACACCTGGTTCTTGATAGCAAATAAGCTTTGTAGAATACCCAGTACTGAGAGAGATACATTACTTTGTAGTATATTACAGTTACTGAAGTAGAGAGTATGTAAAACATCATTGGACATTTCTTGTCTGTTATCATCCATCTTTCGTCAGATGACAAACTGGAGATTTGTTGGAGTTTTATCCCTTTGGAATTTATCTGCACATTAATAGAGTCTGAGTTCCTGCTTACAAAAAGCAAGACGATATTATATATATATATTTTTTACATATGTTCTGCATATTTTATCAGTGTGTAAATTCATTATTATTTTAATATATATATATATATATATATATATATATATATATATATATATATATATATATATATATATATATATATATATATATATATATATATATATAATTTTAATCAAGCATTTGCTACGAATAATATCAGTGTTATTTGTAATAATTGTGTATAATTTATTACAAATAATACTGATATTATTCATAGCAATCGTTTGATTAAAATTATATATATACATACATGCATACATACATGTATACATACATGCATACATATATATATATATATATATATATATATATATATATAGTAGTTATTTAGGAATGTGTTAAATTAAATTATATTTACTTACCTTTTTAAATGGTTAAATTGATCTATACGCCTCTGAAAAAGTTACTATTGATTTTTTTCATTTTCATTTTGTCAGCTACGATGCAATGCTTATTTTTTTTATCAGTATTTGAACAAGTACATGCGTTTCTCTCGCTGAAGAATGGCCATTTTACAGTAAAATTTAGAATTTGGAAAAGGGTTTTAACAAAGTTACTTGTAAATTGTTTTTCTTTTTACTTATAAAATTTACTTAACAAATGACTTAATGTAACTTGGTATCATAACTCTGTTAATTTGTTTATTTGTTTATTTTAACATTTATTTATAAATCTAAATTGTTTGTGATCCATTTTAGTCTAAGGGGAAAAAAACGAGAAACGTAAAATATTCAAATTTAAAGATGATTTTTATTAAATATAAATAAGATTTAAGGCATGAAATTTGATCCTAATAAAATATTTTTCAGTCACGACAAAAAGTTTTACAAGTTACTCTTTTATGAAGTAAAATTTACTCCAATAGAGATAGAAAATAAATCAAATCAAAAGAATCAATCTTTACTAATAAACAGCATTACATAAATGTATTTATGAAACTCCTTTTGACTTATCCTTGAACAAACAATATTTAAATATCTTTCCTCTGTCTCCATAGACATATTTTATGTTTCATTCAGGCTTTTTGATATTTTTTGAAATACAAAACCTTCGGCATATAATGCATTTACATTTACATGAATGCATTTCTTGTAATAAAATTTGCAAGACATTCTTGTTTTATCAATAAATGTATTCAAGGGAAAATAGGAATTTATGAAAGGTTTTTATAAAAATAAATGGATCATTTCCATAATTCAATTTTGTAATGTTTCCAACACGAAAAGCAAAAAATTCTCACTTATTTACTGTCTCATTGTGATTCATAACATTTGTAATGAGAAATTCTGTGATTTTAGGCACATTTCGACAAATTTGACGACAACTTTATATTTAATATTGAATATATTAATAAATTTTATAGCATGTTTCATAGCTATGAATAAGTAATTGAGAATGTTAAAAGATGCATTTAAAATGATTCTGCCTTTACGCTAATAGCTGATTAATTCCAGCAATGTAGAACGATTGGTTTTATCACCATAAATTTATCAATTCATTTTCGTACTTCTCTAAATGTCCGGATATGCACTAAAGAATAGACATAGCGTATCTACATTATGAATCAGTCATAAAGTTAAAAATAAATGAATGTTGGGGGAAAACTTTATCCAGAATAAATACCGGATATTTCCAAAATTTAGAGAAAATTGTTATTGTGTTCTTGATTACATTATATGTCTCTAAAGTTTCGAATCAGGATGCCTTGTGTTGTCACTCCTTGCAAGACTCAATATTTTGAAAGTTAGTCAATATTTTAAATCAATTTGTTTGTTTGAATTGCAACAATTCTTGCTCATGGCTTTTAGAAGTTATATTAACATTTAGCTATAACACTTTGTAATAGCGTGTCATATTCCCTGTTCTACAAATTACACTGACGAAACTTTGTTACAGTGAATAGCTCGTTTTGCTGCATATGCTGTTACTTAACCAGGTTATATTCAATACATTTGCGTTTTAAATTGTGATAACACATCCGGTTCTAGTCACCCATCTAAATTCTCCAAAGAAAGATTTTTGCGTTTCTTATTCAATTGATTGATGACACTTCAAAATGGTATTGATCTTACTTCCACTGGTTATTTGCGTGAGACTTCCACCTTCTGAACCTCTCCCATCAATCCATTCTTTTCACTTTCTTGAATAAAAAAGTATGGAATATTTAGAAATAATTTTTTTCTGATGTCCCTAATTCCTTGGAAAGTTATTTTTGCTTTTAATATTCATCTTCAACCAGAAGTGCCTTGCAAATTTTCATTATTTTCTCGATCGCTGGAACGAAAATCATAATATTTTGAAACGTCCTAATTACAATTCTCGGTTTGTATTCGATACGATTTTTACTTCATTAAAATAGAAAAGTGAAAACATGGTTTTACAATTCCTTTTCTTACATAAACTTTATAATGAATGCAGTTATAGATAAATAATATTTTTATATTAAATTAAGAATACTTTTCCTTTTCTTTCTTTCACTGTAAATTTAAATTCTTGAGCCAATACATGTTTATGATTGCAATGCATCTAATATGTCATTGTTGTAATTTTAAATCAAACATTTTCAAAATGTTTTAAATAATAAAAATTATAAGAAATTCGGCACCATCTGACTTTCAATGTTTTAAAGTTGATTCGAGAAATACCGATATTTTTTCTAATTAAGAAATAGTTATTTTGATGAGTAATTCCCTAAACTAAATTAAAAAATGCTTAGAAACAAATGATTTAATTTTTTAGACAATAGTATACAAACTTTTATATGATATAATTTTAAAGCTATATATATATTTCCTTTTTTAATATTTTATGTCTTTTGAATAGTTAAAATAAAACTGTAGCATTTGCTGTTAATGAATAAAATATATCTAATTAAAAAGCATGAAATTTATGGTAAGTAAAATGTATTTATTATCAATGTAATTTTATTATTTTTTATTTACGTTCGTAAAAATTAAGCAAATTAATTTTAATCTGGATTAAGCTTTAATCTAAAACTTACCTAGGAAATTAACTAAAAAGAGATAACTTATGAATGAAGTAAGTTTCCGGAAGTTTTTTTATTTGAGCCATCAGTTATGTTCAGATTTAATGGAATAATTTAATATATAAAATATGGGTCCTTACACTTATTTATTAATTTAAATAATTTTAATGAAGCATTAATGGGGAATACGTTTATTGTTAATATAACTTTTATTATTTATGTCAGAATAATGTATTTTTAAATGTAGAAGTAATAAGGTTGAAGTTACAAATATTATGAATTTTAGACTAGTTCCTTGAGTATTCAATGAAAACTTGTTAAGGTTATGATATAAATTATACTAAATCCTGTTTATCATTCACTACTAGTATAAAAATAGTAAATTAAATTCTAATTACATAATTTAAATTATAATGTATTATAATGTGTTTTAATTTGTAGACATGTATACATATTCTTCTAAATGTAACAATTGATTTATAAATTAATGTTGTAAAATCATTAAAAATTTAAGACAATAATTTTAATGTTAGTTATGAAGATATCTATTATCTAGAGTAAGGAGGGAACGGAATACAAATATATGAAAAATACTCGGAATACACCTGATTTTCGCTTATAAACAAGGCTGAACTTCTAATATTATGGGAAATGTTTTTGTGGTTAATTTCAAGGTACATTTAATAATTTCAATTTTTAAATTTATTGTTTAGCGTTTAATTAACTTGACACAAGCAGAGGTTTTGAAAATCTAAATCAAGAAAGCTTCTGTATATTTGAGAATGAATATATAGAGTTTCACAAAATATATTTTTATTTTGTGAAACTACAAAATTGAAAAAATTATATAAAATTCCCTACAAAATATATTTTCACAAAATGAAAATATATTTTGTATGGAATTTTATATAATTTTAGCCAAAAGTTTTAAGAGTTCATTTACTTTTAAAGAAAATCAGGGTTCATTTTTTAATCTTCTTTTAAAATTTTTGATGTTTAGGCAAGTAAATATAAAGATATCGCTCCAATTTTAAATTTTTGTTGAAGTTAGCTTCATAAAGTGTTTTCCTGAAATGCATATCAAAATAATTTTGAAGTAAAGACGAAAGCAATAAAGCAATCATTCTATAGTTTTAACTCATATAAGAAACATTCGATAAAAAACATCTATTCTATCAGCTTTAGTAGATTGATAAAAGAACATACAAAGCTCTTCTTTTGGGTGACACAAATGGTTTTTTTTTCAATTTTTAAGCAAAAATCATACTATTTTTTATAGATAATTTGAGCATGTTAGATTTTCTTCAGAAGAAAATTGCTTTTAAATATTTTAAGCATTTATTATAAATTTAGATTGAATTTTAATTGAATATAAGAGATGATAATTGTTTTTAATAAAAAAATTCTTTTGAGGATTTTCTATAGTAAATTCATTATTATCGTGAAATATACTTTAAAAATACCTATGTTAAAGTTCACTTAATCTGTAATTCAATGTTAAGTAATATTTAAGATGCTTTCCTACGATGAAGATGGTTGATCAATATAAATGTTGAAAATATTTGTTGAAAACGTCCTATTTTTATGCGTCCTATCATACCTTATGCAATATCATAAAATTTAATTGGTTAAATTAATGTATATTTATTAATTGATCCCCAAGAAAATGAACTTTTTAATGTTAAGTTGTATAAATATATGCAGAGAGAAAATTGGATTTATTATGTAACTGGATTAAAATGCCTATTATATTTGTTAAACAATGTTTCTTTGAAAAAATGCCCTAACTATACGTGAGTATTTTAAGAAAATATTACAGCTTTCTGTTTGATTTATTCATTTTAATCTTTTTTATCCTAAGTATCCTATGATAATCCTATATAAATATTCGAATATTTTTTTTTGTAATCATTTATGCACACCTCACGCAAAATATTTTAAATTTTAAATGAAACATACTAAACAAAGAACAATATATTTTTAAAAAAATATTTTGCATTTCCTAATTCAATTTAAGAGTGTTTTGAAATATTTATTTATTAATTAATAACTTTAATATTAGTTATGTTAATCGCATAATTTATCGTCATTCCAAGCATTTGTATTTCAAATTGAATACACAAACGTAATTCAAAGTTTTATTTGCACAAAGTATTAGATTAGAAAAGATTTTCACACGAAGTATTGTTTACTTAAAGAGTAATTATTTTATAATTGAAAATTAAATATTTTTATTGCCTTCAAATGTCCCTACTATTTAGTTGTAACTTTTTAATATCAATATATTTTATCACAGCCTCTGTGCCTCTAGCTACTACACCAGTATAAAATTAATTAATTAGAACTGTTTTAAGTAATCAACAAAATATAGCTATAGATTGAAAAGCACAAAATATGTTGATAAGAAGTAAAATACTTTTAAATAAAATATAAATATAAATGAAGAATATTTAAATCTCTTAACTATGTAAAAATATAAGAGCTTAAATAAAAACACGATCAGTATTTTCACATAAAAAACTAACATAAAAAAATTGTTACATAAAACCGTAAGCAAATCATAAAAAACAACAGAAATAAACTTTATAAGTAGATATCACTGAAAAAATCAAACTCTACAAAGCCTTTCCTGTAAAAATGTGATTGAGAACATGGAAATATTGGACAGATTCCAATGAAAATCAACTTTTAACAGCAACTCTTTCAATCCTGGTAATTCTTCGTTTGCTGAATTTTAAAAATATTCGCTTACTGCTTTTACCATAAAAAATAGCTCTTTTAAAATGGATTTGATAAGTTGTTTTTGACTACGAAAAAACAATTGAGTTAAATTGTGCTGAAATGCCAATCAATATGAATTTATAATCAAAGCACTTCCGTTTCATATAATTATGCTTCTCATTCGCATCTCAACGACAGAAATGTAAATATCTCATCTGAAATAAAATGTGTTGCATAAAATTATTTATAAATATTAGTTAAATAGGCGTTTACGTTATTATGAGAATATTTATGAATACGTATTATTAATATATATATATATATATATATATTACCCTGTTATATAATATATATATATATACATATATATATATTTATATATATATATACATATAAAAGATTACCCTGTATATATATATATATATATATACAGGGTAATCTTTATATATATATATATATATATATATATATATATATATATATATATATATATATATATATATATATATATATATATATATATATATATATATATATATATATATATATATACAGGGTAATCTCACTTAAAGTGACAGTGTTTGGAGCGCCATGTAGCGCGATTTAACAGCCGAAATGGCTCCAAACTTGGTATTTAGACTAATCAAAACACGGGAAACAAGATTCCGTAAAAAAAAATTTATTTCCAAAATTTGCCGCTAGGGCATTTTGTGGCGCTTTACAATGTATAAAATGTGAGAAAAGAAAAATACTAACATAAACAATCATGCAGCTAAATTATTAATGTTTATTTATTACATTAACTTCCCCGGTGAGGAGTTAGACCTCATTCAATGTGAGCACCGTTCCCAGAAATAACACCGTGCATTCTGCGCACAACGTTCTCCACAGCTGTACGTAACATATCACAAGGAATATTCCACACCGTCCTTGTTATGTTGTCATTTAGAATAGACAAATTTGATACTCCACCAACATAAACGCACGTTCCGGTAACGTGAGAGGCATGGCACCTGAAGCTCGTTTACTTCAGCTGAGATTATTTGTCGGAGCTGTCTACTACTTGATTTTATAGCCACTATTACTGGCACTGTCATCGCACAACAATTGCATTTTGTTTGCTTTGATACCCGTGTTTTACGCTAATTCTTGTGATTGTAGACGACAGCAGCGCCATAGAATGACCTAGTGGTGACTTTTGGAACTAAAACATTTTTTACGGAATCTTTTTTCCCAAGTCTTGATTAGTCTAAATACCAAGTTTGGTGTCATTTCGGCTATTAGATCGCGCTACAGTGCGCTCCAAACACTGTCACTTTTAAAAAGATCACCCTGTATATATATATATATATATATATATATATATATATATATATATATATATATATATATATATATATATATATGATACACAGGGAAAAAATTTCTACACACATATAAACATAAATATTACAGCTTCACAAATTAGATTTTATTAAAAAATCAATTAAAGTTTGTATCAATCATGCTTTAATTTCTTATATATTCTGTTTTTCGGTCTTTTTAGTATTTTTTATTTTTATTTTTTTGCATTATTCCAATTTTTGAAGTATTTTGGTGAGTTTAACTCGCTTTGATGTTTTCTCATTTTTCCTCACAAAATTATTCTTGAATTCTTTTTTTTACTTAAAATTGACGAATTTTAAATTCACAATATTTTTTATAATAGGTAGGAATGTCATCACAGGCTGCTTAATCATTTAGTCGAATGTTAAATATTAAAAATTCATTTGAGATTTTTAAAAAGAAATATTATTTCTTAATAAATTCTCATTCTATATAAATTGTACTTATCAACTTTAAATCATCGTGTACTTTTTAAAATATGCGTGCGCTAATGTTTATAGATATTAAATTATCTACTAAATTTTGGTAGATATTAAACCAATCTAAACATATGATGCATGTTAACTTTTACTTTATAAATAAAATGTTATACTTTGAATTGTTTTAATTAATGACTATCATTTTAAACATTTATTTCAAATTTATAAACTATTAATGATCAGTTATCTTTTAATCTTGTAAGATGTTTTGACAGAATTTAAAGCTTCAAATGTCTGTAAATATATATGTAAAAAAATAGAAAACTTACTAAAACCTAAAACTATCTGACACTTAAAGCATTAGGTAATCTAAAATTTAATAAAAATCTATCAAGATTAATACATATGTTGATGAATTTTTATTAATTTGTTAAAAGTTTCACAACGGTTTATATTTCATTATAAATTATTTATTTTTATCCCATCAGACATTTAATTCAAAATGTCAATTTAAACTCAAAATTTAAACATTGAAATTAATGTGGCAAACCTACAGAATTTTGCTGCTGGAATAATCGAAAATTGCTTAAATTTTAAATACAGATATAAAGTACATACAGCTATATAACATATTTCTATATACAGCTATATAAATTTTTATTTCAACATGGTCAATAAAGATTAAATCTCTTTCCAAAAAAGGGATAGGAAAATTAATATTTGATTTATTTTCCAATTTAATTTTTTATTGAATAATACAGACAAAACTTTTGTAAGTTTGAAAAGTATTTCTCGGTACAAAAAGTATTAAAAATGATCTTACGTTTAATTTCATTCTTATAAATAAATTAATCAAAGGTTCAAAGATATTTTGTAACTTGCACGAGAACAAAGAATTGTGGTGAATTTATTTGTGTCTTAGGATTATATTTTGGATTAAATTTTTATTTCAAGTGTATAATTTTATACCCTAATATTTTATTTTTAAATTTTAAACATATAATTTATCTGTTCTTTCCACTGCATATTCTAGACTGGAAGACAAAAATAAGTAAATTTTAACAATCCCCTTTAAGCAAATTCGAATTCATCTATCTTTTTTTATAAATATGTATGTAATTAAAGTTATATTCTTAAAAAATTGTATTTTAATTACATTTTAGATGTATCCATAGGGGGATAACTATTTCCATTTAATCATAAATAACATTTTAAAGTAAGTGAAATTGACTGTGTTTCTTTTACTATATTCCGTAATATAAGTTAACTTGTCTTCTTTATAGATTAGCAATTTCAACAGTTTAATAACATGAAAATTATTGCAACATACATGTAAATTTTTCTGAGCTGATAAACCTTCAAATTTTTTTATACAAAATGCTTATTTCAAGTAAATGATGTTAAATTCTATCGCTTAAGCAAATACACATAATTTAATGTCGTGTCATTAATACATAGAATTTAATTTTATATCATTAATATCAGATTTTAATGTCAATGAAGGGAAATATAAAATGGTAATGTGTGTGTAGTCTTTAATGTTATAATCCTTATGTTTTAGACATTTTGTGCTATCCTATTTTTTTGATATGAATTAGTAATTCAGTCACTATGAAACTATTTAAACCTGACTGTGTCAAAAAACGTATGATATTCACAAACTTTTATAGATTATGAAACTTTATAATATAAAACTTTTCATCAATTAATTTATTGCGTTGACAGAGAGAGAGAGAGAACTTAAAATCTTTATATGATAAAGAGTAGATTATAAATGTGTTAACTTCTTGATAAAGGTTAAAATATTTTTTGTACTCAGATTTTTTAAGTAATGTTAACGCTATTATATAATTAATACATGCAGTGAAATTTATCAATAAAAATTGCCTTTTTTGGTTTAAAATTAGTGCCAAATCAATTAAAGTAACCGTAACTTGAGATGCTCGGATTTGGTGAAAACTCAGAAAATAAATTGAAACTGGGAAATGAGAACTTGCAATGATAAAAAAATTTAATTTACATCATAAAATTAATAATGGTTCAAATCGCTCACTTACAATTTTTTATTACGTAAATTTTAATTGTATGGTAATGGTGGAAAATCCATTGTATTTACAAAAGAAAGAAAAATGCAACAATGGCAGTTGCAAACTATCTTTAGTTAAATTATTGTTACATAAAATATGAAGTACAAATAATAATTAAAAGGAGTGGGTAATATATATTTTAAAAATACAAATTGTGAATGCAGGGATAAATAAAATTTTTAGAGTTGTTAAAAGTAAAATTTTATTTTATGCAAGCATAATGTTTCTTAAAATCTCATTTAATAGCTGTTTTAATATTTTTCAATTCCATATAAAATAAAATTTTCAAGCAAATATTACAATATGGTAGAGATGCCATATAATCCAGGATGTCAAATTCTGAATTTCTTGGCGATGAAGGAATCTAACCATGATGACGTATTGTGATGTACACTATGATGTAAATACTAGGGTTGCCAAAATAAAATTTTCTGCTTAATTCTTATAGGTCCTTATACCTTTGACGCAATAAAATTCAGGTCACCACACAATAAGAAAATCTGACAAAATATCACCTAACTCAGAATTTGTCATCCTGGATTATATGGCATTATATATTGCCAATAATATTAATTTATGAATAGTATATTTATAAAGACATTAAAGTTGAGAGATGTTGTTGTTGTCGTTTCCATAAAGGTGCAAAGTGCAAATGAATATTATATTCCTCCAAAAGTCCTGGTGAGGAGGTCTGCCAGTTCTGGGGCCCGGAGGCCATAGAGGATCTCGATGGGGGGTGCACCAAGAAGAAAGAGGGAGTGGATTATGACTTGACAGTTAAAAACATGTTCCGGCGTCAGTTGGGATTGAGGACAGTGCTTGCAGTGGGTATAGGATTTAATACCAGTTGGTGATATTTTCATGACCTCAAAATGTCCAGTAGTAGCTGAGCTATTGTAGAGGAGAGATTTCTTGGGCAGTCTATGTCAGGGATTATAGCCTTGCCAAAATGTTGATTGTGGATCCTACGTCTGGCAGCAGCATTTGCATCTGTACATGTGATCGTTCGGGGTTGCTCTTCATCACGTGCTTCCTTTGCAAGGGAATCAGCTCACTCGTTTCCCTCGATACCTACATGTGCAGGAATCCACTGGAAAGGGCATGGTATATTTAATGAGTGAAGAAGGGTGTTAATTTCTACCGTCAATGCTGACTCACCATTTCATAGAGCTTCTAGAACTGATTTAGAGTCTGAAGAAATTACAATTTCTTCAATCGAATCATCAAAGGGAGAAAAATATAGACAATGAGCTAGAGCCTCTTTAATAGCAATTAGTTCACTAGTAAAGTTCGATGACATTTGACCAGCGGGTATTTTAAGCTTGACGTTTTCTGAGGGATAGACGATGTAGATGCCTGCACCTCCTCTATTACAGTCAATATCAGAGAAAACATCAGTATAAACAATTGCGCTGTTATCTTTTGTAAGTGAACAAACTGTATTTTCACCTTTCTGTAATACAACTTGAGCTGTTTCTTTTTTAGAACACAGTTCCAATAGGTTTGTATTAATTACAGTACTCATAGGAGGCTTGAAAGGTAGAAGTGGTTCTTGGGAAATACGCAGAGAGATACGGTCAAGATGAACAGCCTCTCTGCTTTCTCTGTCAAAATGCAACGTTGAGGATCTTCGAAGCCTTGAACTATCTGTCCAAGCATTGAAAGATCTGTGATCTATGTGGTCCATGTTGTGGCTCCTGATTTTGTTGGTGAATTTCACAGTTGCAAGTTTCTTTCTGTTCTCTCAAGGGAAACAATCCCACTTTCAAATTCGGCCTTGATGTTATTAGTTGAGGACACTGCACCAATAATAATCTTTGATGCACGATATTGCACTGAGTCTAATGTGTGTTTAACACACTCAGACGCATGCACCCTGATTGGCGAGCAATATTCGAGTACTGGCCTGATGACTGTGCAGTAGATATTTTTTAATGTCGCCGATCTGGAGCCCCAGTTTTTGCCACATAGTTTGCGGGGAATGCGTTTAATTTCTTAATACCCTTATGTGCTGTACTTTTCAAGTGATTTGTAAATCGTAATTCTGGATCCAGAATCACTCCTAGATACTTTGGATTTTCAACGCGTTCAATAATGGTATCTTGAATCTTCAAAACCGAATGGAAGGCTCTTCTATTCTTCCTATCAGTTGAAAAGACACAGTAATTTGACTTATTTGGGTTTAAAGAGAGTTTGAGGTCATCAGCCCATGCTGCTATACCCTTCAAGCTAAGATTCCGGAATTTTTAGAGGTTTTGAGATCTTGACTTGTACTCCAAACAGCAATATCGTCTGCGTAACAGGCGATCTTGGTTTTCTTATGGATGTAGGAATCGACAGTGTTCATGTAAAGTAGAAAGAGCAAAGGGCTCAAGACAGAGACCTGTAGTTCACCGGCCCACGTTTTACAGGTCTTAGAGCGTACACCATTGAACCTAACAGAGAAACGTCTGTCTCTCAAAAAGTCGTTATTCCAAACGAGTGCATGTCCTTCGATGTCAATTCTATGGGCAAAGTGGACGAGTTTTTGTCGCCAAATTCGGTCAAAAGCAGAAGACAAGTCGAGAAAAACCGCCACAGTTTTGTCATGAGGTTGTTTTTATAGTCCATCAATGATTGATTGACACAGGTAAAAGAGCTGATCCACTGTGCTGTGATAAGCTCGGTAGGCTGTCTGGTAGAAGTGTGTTTTTCGCTCACGAATTCGCCAGTTCATTATTCTGGAGTGAATCATTCGTTCCATAAGCTTGCACAGTGTACTGGCGAGATATTAGTCTGTAGCTTTTGCTGTCGGAGGCGTAATCGCCTGCCTTCAGCAACGGAATAACAATGGAGGTTTTCCAAATTTTTGGGAGTTTACCGGAAGTTCAGGAGAGATTGAAGATGTCTAAGTAACATTCCCTTGGCTTTTACGCCGAAGTGTTGAATCATACTGCCAAAGAGAAGCTTTCTTAGGATCGAGTTTAAACAGGGCAGAATCGAGTTCTTTATTAGTGAAAAGGTCTGAGAAAATGCTGTTACTGGAGGACTTATAACAGTCCTTGATTAATCTTCTAGTGGTTTTTAAGGTGGTTTTGTCTGTTTTACTGAAAGCGAGTTTGCTGCTGTTTGCATAGTTATCAGCCAGTACATTAGCGCTAAGTTGATAATAATCCGAATAAAAAATATCATAAGTATGTTAATTTATTAATAAAATTTAGGCTACGCCAATTTATTTCAAGGTAATCATGGTAATTCTTTTTTACTCTAATTATGTAAAAAAAGCTTATAATTTCTATTTAACATAAATAGAACATTTCTAAATATGTAAATCACATTGTACAAAAAATACAAAATACATAATGATTGTTTTCCAAAATTAAATTTTTTAAAACTCAACTTTTATTTTATCATTATGCCTACAATTAAATAAATTTTTAGTATGGTGAATCTTTCAAAAAATTAATAAATAGCTATAAAATATTCAGTTCTTGAATAAAGTCTGTTGTATTAAGTTTAAAAACTGATAAAATAACATTTAAAAAAAATTGAACTTTAAACATGAAAAGCGATTTTAATTCTCTCATGGTAAACTCATGTGTGGGCATATATAATAGGCACAATGTCCTTTTATAAAAAAAACATCTGCCGCAGAATTGTTGAAAGCAAGTGACATCGATGACTGGCATAATGCCACAGGCTCCTATTACCAGCTTTGTAATCATCTCAGTGACGGGGCTAAACGTTAGGATTAAATTTCAAAAAAGTAACAAAATATACTTTTTTGAAAGAAAGTTCTGGGAATTATTATTTTTTTTTATTCTGTCATGTATTGTAAAACATTTGAGATCTTTTTGAAAAGAGAAATACACTGCAGTCTGTTCTTTCCTCTATTTATTTTGCACTTGAAAGATTCTTTATGATAAGAAAAGTATTTAAGTATGTCTCAATTTCAGTAAAGTAACTCAAACGAGACAATAAATAGACAGTTTAAAGTCCATTATCATACTACTTCTATTTAAAAAAATGTATTATATTCAAGTCCAGAAAATTTTGTTATAAAATACTGTGATTTTTTTCTTTTTACTTCTTACACATATCTGCTTTATGTTTAAAACATAAATATTATTTAAGAGTCGATAATTAAGAAAAAGTTAAACATGTATTGTAAAATATATTAAATCTCTAATACCATCTTAACATTTTTTATCGCATATTTTATCAGTCAAGAAGTTTTCGCGTTTTTCTAAGACTTAGTAAAAATATATTAAAACGGAATGAGCAGGAAGGAATGTATATAAAAATTCAGAATACTCAATAAACAGAAGGTTTTAGTCAAATACATTTTATCATGCTAAGAAAAAGAGTTAATTGATAAAACAAGACCAAAAATATCATATACGCTATTGTTACTCATTTAGTTTTCAGATTAAATTTTAGAATAATATTAAATAAATAATTAATTTCCTGGTAATAATAAGATTAAAGTGATGTAATAATAGGATTATAATGAAATAAGCAATTACTTACTTTCATTTTCTAGGCACTAAAATGTTTCTTCTAAAATCTAAACATTATTTACATTCAATTAAAACTTACTGCTATGTATATGAAACAATGAAAGTATGAAAAATAAAATATATGCTTATCATCTAATTTTATACAATTTAAATTGAAAACTAATATAAAAACTATTTTCAACACAAATAAGGAAAATTAAACAAAACATGCTGTCGACACTTAATATAACAAGTTAGAGATAAAAACTAGACTTAAAAAATTTTAATATATTAATACTAATTTAATATTAATATGCTTCATTACATAAATCCTGTAAATATTAAATTAAATTAATTTGTAATCTACATTAAGCATAAATTTAAAAATAAAACTTTATACAACTAAAACTTGATTATTTTTATAAAATTAAAACATGATGTTCATTTATCATTTTATTTTTATAAAATTAAAAAATTTTGTTCTTTGTGTTGTGAAAATTTATTACATTGTAAGGAATAACACTAAAGCTTTAATTTTGTAAAAATAATTTTTATTTTCGAAACTTATAACAAAAATAACTTGACACAGCTCACAATACATAATTTTAATTCTTCTTTAAAGTATTTAGAAAAACATAAACATATTTTCTAGATTTCATAAATATTTTTTTTTTAATTTGGGAAAACAAAAATATCTCCCTGTGAATATATATGGTATCCCAAGGAATACCACACAGGGCCCGAAGGTACAACAAATGTACTACAAAACAAATCCAAATAATACAAGAGATGAAAAAAGTAATAATAAAAGAAAGCAGAGAGAAAAAAAAGAGAGATAAAAATGAAAAATGAATTAGATAACAGCATGGATAAATTTTACAAAAAATTCAAAATTCTCTTTCTTAACTAGGTCCACCATAATCGGGGGCCACCTGTTATTTAAGTCTTTACAAAGCTCGTTCCTTACTTCTGAAACAGATGGGCATTCAAGAAGAATGTGAGAAGGGTTATCACTCCTAGAGTTGCACTTGCACACCTCACTGTTTTTAATGAGGAAACGGTCTAGGTAACTATTGAATTTCCCATGTCCAGTGAGGAATTGCGTAATTTTAAAGTCAGCGTAAAACCAGTAATTCTTTATTCTCCATTGAACTGAAGGGAAAAAATATTTGGATTTCATAAATATAAAGCTTACATTTATGAAATCTAGAAAATATGTCCATGTTTTCCTAAATACGTACGTAAAAGTATAAAGCTTATGCAATATATTTATCACATTTTGAATATTGGCCTTACGACCATAATAAAAAACTGAATGTAGTTGAGAATAAGATCTGTAAAATTTATTAAGAGGTATCCATATGGAAGAAAGTTTATTTGGTTGTCTCTCTGCGGTCACATTTTGTACCTGAGAACAAATATGACGGAATACTACAGTTCAAAGGATACTAGAAACCACTCAAAAATCCATACACAAGGTGGGAATTGACACTATGAGCTATTCAACCATTGCTCAGAGCGTGAATCATTCAGCTACCAACTCGAATTCTAATCACACCTTGGGCATGACTGTTTATAGTATTTTGGAATCCGCTTTAAACAGTAGAACCCGGTCCAATTATCCCTCGTGTGAAAAAAATGATCGTTTAGGGACAAATGAACAAATCAAACCAAATCGACTACCAATTCAGCACAGAGGAAAAAAGCGATACATACAAGCAAATTTGGATTATAGTGAATAATATACATCGCAAAATTAATCCAATATACAATAGTTGTAAGGAAAACGACGCATTTTGGTAACGCTAAAAGGCAGAAATGAATTTCGTTTACATGTATGCAAAAGGTAATATCACGAAAGTAATATGAATGTTCGGGTAATATTTCCCAAACAATCCGAAAACATTGCCTTATTCAAAATCATTCTCTTGTTTGCGTTGACAATTGTTAGTTAATTGTTTCTTGCTTCCCTAAATAATGAAGGCTTAAAAGAGAAGTCCCAGAATAACACGAGTTACGGAAGGGGTTCTAAGAAATTAGGTAGATCAGCTAACTAAAAGTTCATGATGAGTGTTCGATCTTAAGTGTGTCATACTCCAAGATGTGAAAGGTACGAGATTACACTGATGCAATTTTCAGTTAGTCCAACTATTCCCCAAAAGACATTAATCTCATCACGTGAACTTCATCTGCTGGTGCTTAAAACAAACTGCAGCAAGAACTGATTTTATACCATGATGTGTTCACCTATAACTGCCATTTCGCATGGCATGGTACATTTAGTAATTATGTCAGGGCAACAGTAAACTTGCCGAATATTTATTTGCTCTCCAGGAACGTTTTCCATAGATGTTTAAGTGAGCATTGGTGACTAATCAATAAACTGATGACAGGATCAAATACTTGACAATACAGCAGCAGATGCAAAGGACTTCCTGAAGAATATTAAATCTGACTTCCAGAGACGTATGTGGTTCTAGCTCAACGAAACTTTAGCCTTTTTATAGAATAATTTACGACAATATCTAAATCATTTTACAGTTCGGCGAAGCGATTGAGAAATCCTGTAACTTGGCTACCAGGACTGTCCATGTTGCTGTCTTGATTTTTTTGTCAGCATAGTTGAAGTACCAAATGAATAAAACTTTTATTGTCTATGAAGAGAAAGAAATAGAAACCAAGATTCTATTGTATTTATTTTTCTGTTTGAAAAATATCTCACCTAAACTAAGAAAAATAAATAACGATATTGCAATATTAAACAGTGTGCGATAATATAATGTCATGAACAGAAAATATTTACTGTTAGTAATAATATTGCGAATGTTAAATTTCTTTTACAGCCTCTCTTATTGTTATGTTTAACATCTCTCAAAATCATGATATGATATTAAATAATATAAATAAGTGTGCATGTGTAAAATTCAATCAACCACTTATGGTGGTGCATATAACAGCATGTTTACATCAAATCATATGAGTTTGTTATACAGTGCATCTCTTTTTCTTCTTCTTCTTCTTAGAATTGGGTTTGTATGTCATTGGGCACCTCTGCTCTCCAAACCCAATGTTTCCTAGTTCCAGTAGCTCGGGTCACCCACTTTATTAATAAAGTCCGATAACCCTTTAATGGAGTCTAGGTGTAACTCTCTAGTATCGATGATGCCTAAAGAGGTTAATCTAGGGAGGGCAAGAGCCTGGCATTCATAAATGATATGCTCTGCCGTTTCCTCTTGCGTATGACATTTCCAGCAGATAGGGTCTTGCTGAAATAGTCCCATCTGGTCAGAGAGTCAGTCATACTAGGGATAGCTTCCTGACTTTCACCAGAAGATAGTTTGGAGGTCATTTCTACCTCAAGTGAAGGATTCATTACTGCCCCTTTACAAGACAGCCTCTGAGTTCACTTGTCTTTTTCAGCAAGGTCAACTTCAGAGGCATCACCTGTAGATGCAGGAAGGATTGTTAATTCTTGTGTCTTTTCAGCCACAAGATAACAATTTATAAGCTCAGGTAATATTAGTCCACCCAGCATTGCCTGAGATACTGGGCAAGGCAAATTACTCTAGAAGTTTGCCAGGCAACTAGAGGCTCCGTTAAGACACCAATACCGCGGTGCCAATTAGCCCTAGGCACGGAACGCATAACACCAGGGTTTACGGGAGCTGGTTCGCGGCCTCTGATTCTATATTCAAGGCTATCCTGTCATTCCTACAGGACGTTCGGTGATCCACCGCCTACCGACGCGCCTGGTAGCTGCTCAGGCCCCAGGTATACAGTGCATACTAAATGAGATTTTAAAAAAAAAAGTTAATTAAAAAAAAATATGTTGAAATTAATATTTTAAAGCTTTCAAATGAAAAGTTAACTCTGAAACAAGTTATACTCAGAAATAATGAAACAAGAAAGTACTTAAACTTCATTATTTTCACAACAAAAAAGCCATATAGATGATTATCTAACTTCAATTAAAATTTTATATTTACTCGCAGGCTAATTTTTTCTTAAATACCAGAATCTATAACATTGAAGATAGTCTCTCGCAATCTACAAGATCCAAAATTTTTATCATTTTTATTACAAAAGCAGGAAAAATAACTATAAGAACTGAACTCTTGTTTGAGAATACACTAAAGACTTATTAAACTAACAAAGTAATAATTTAGAAATTTATATGCATATATTTTGTATATAATTATCTATAGTTAGCAAAATTCATGTTGCTAAGTAGCATTTTTTTCTTGACTGATGAGATTTCATACATATACCTATTACGGTTGTACAAATTCAAATAAATTATAAAATCATTTTTATATTTTTATTTATTTTCATTATAAAGAAATAATCTTATTTTATAAATTTACATTATGCTAATAAACGCTTCAAACTGTAGCTCGCTTCCGCTTTCATATCTTTCTCTCTATTTTTACTTTATCTTTATTTAAAACAGAAAAACACAACTTCTGTCTCACCTTGTATTTTCTATGTAAAAACATGTGGAATAAGTAGTTAAATGTACTAAAATCACATGCGACATTATCATCAACAAAAAAATCATGAAATTGTTATTTTGTATTGACAGCATATAAACATTAATTTTACATAGAATACTAATTATACATTTTGATAGATAATATTTTATTTGAAATATACTATTTAAAATATTTTCAAAACTTCACAACGTAGTAATGACAGACTATATGATATAAAATGATTAAATTCATGTTAAATTTTTATAGTGACAACTGGAAATAATTTTTATGATATACTGTGAATGAAGAAACATATTCTAAAAATACAAAAAATATTGAAATATGTAATATCTTACGTATTTCAAGACTCTATTCACAATTTCATATTATTTCATTATCTAAAATAACTTTCTGATATTATTATTTGTTCTTTGTCTCAGATGAATACATGCAAATTTCCTTTGCTACTTCATTCTTCCTAAGTAAAGTTGCTTGTATGAAAATAGATTTTATACTTCTGGAAAGCATACAAGGGTAATTTTGATTACCTGTAAATTTTTAATCTTTCTTTTATAATATGTACACACACATTACTTAATGATTATTTTTACTACAGTTTTACAACAGAATATCACGACTAAGTAAAGGAAATTTTAAATTTTTATAGAGCATGAACGCAAAAAGTGTTTGATGCTGCATATTTTTTAACTATTTCTAAGAGAAAAATTTGAAGATTATTTCAATACTTAAATTGTGCCCCATGCTTATATATTTATACATAATTGGTACAGTGTTCTGATTTTTAACTCCGAAAATTTTATGAGATAAATGTTATGACAAAAACTTTCTTTTAATTACCAGAATAGTTTAATAACCAGTGACTATTTAAAAATCCTTTATTATTATTTAGAATAGAGAGAAATATTTTTGATTGACAAGGAGGAATTCATTGTTTAAAAATAGTGCAAAAAAATATCCATCTTTTTTTCGTATTTCCAAAATGATTACAACATTATAAACATTATCGACAACATAATAGACATTTATTTTAATTGGCGAAAATGGAGCTACTGCTTAGAAATAATAACCACATCATTTAGTTCTAAAATGTTAAAAAATATTTAGATTAATTAAGCAGCTACTTATTATATGTGGTATTCACGTTAATAAACAGTAAGCATTTAATCACATAACAAACTTGACAATCATTGACTTGATATTAATTTATCTTGAAGTTAGAAATCTTACTTGTATTTTCTTAGTACAATATGTTCTATAATTCTTGGAAAAATGCTTTGATTTAAAGAATGATTATATTTCTTATCCGTAAATTTTATTATAATAACAGAAATTGAAATCGTCTTTTTCCTTTTAATCTTATATTTGCTTACTGTTTGTATGATTACGTATTCAAATAAATAATTGCGAAAAAAAGAACTAGAAGTGAAAAATAGCACAGCAGTAAAAAATCAATGTAAATATCTGACTTTTTAATATATTTTGCGAAATATATATATTATAAATATTTTGATTAATTTTTTAATGTATTTTTTGAATTTTACAAAATATCTGCTAGTAATTTTAAAGGATAATACATTTGCTTTCGCAGTAAATATTCTTCCTCCTACAATATTTCTTGTTTAAATCCTCTCAGAAGAAGCATACACCATAAAGACATTTAAAAATATTGCAGAATCAAGATTTCTACGTAATGGATAAAAATACTTGGTAATAGAGAAGTTCATTTGATATTTCTACACATCTTTCCGAAGTTTTTGCGAACGTAGATCATTTTAAAACAGTTCTATTTGCGTTTCCTTGCAGTATTTGGAAAAGAACTAATGCACTAAGCTCTAAACTTTAATTTACAATCTGTCCTTGTTACAATAATCGAATAAGTTATATCAAAATATTTTTTATCATAAACAATTAAAAAAATTTTTGATAAGCAATATACAGAACATTTTGTTTATGCCCTAATAAACTGCATTATAATGAATGTATAAGAAATTTTTCATTGACATATGTGTATATACAATTTAATAATATTCAGAATGTTTTTTTAAAGTGTTAATTATGTTAGATAAAAATCATTACGCTGATCAAACTCTAATATACCTCAAATATGCAATGGCTGCACAAAAAGTTGAATAGGATAATAAATAATTTGCTTAAAATATGTGTTTAAAAATATGTATTTCAAACGCATTCCTTTTTCAACATTAAGATGCATATAAAGTGATTATATAAGTACATTTTATACGATTTTTAAATTTTAGTTCATATCATAAACTATTAAGAATTTTAAAAAATATGTTTCATATATATTTAGACTAATTTTATTCTGATGCTAAAAGTGGAATAAAATAAGTTTATGAGGAAATCAACTAAAAAAATTGTTTTATTTGTTTTTTCTTCATAATACTTATTCCTTTATATTTTAAGCATAAAGCTTTTATTTTCTTTAAAATTAAGCTTATGAATTTCAATCAATAATCACAAATTAAATTTGAAGTAATTCTAAACTTAATAAATTTGCTTTTAATTTTTGTTTTTCATTATCCTTGTGAAATTTAATTTATTGTGAAAAATAAAACCTAAGAATGATGAAGACGAATAATCTTATTCAAAACTGAGAGCATTTTTTATTTACAGTCTAAAATTTTTATTGTTTTCAGAAAATTAAAAAAGTTGGCGCTCATATTTTTAGTTACAATCTAATTATACAATTTACAAATCTTTCTATTGTTTTTTTGATAGAAATGAAATTTTCTAAAAGTAATAAATCAAAAATTTTGTTAATTTTAGAATACAGTATATTAATATGAAATAAAAGCTTATTTTTTAACGTTTTATTCTTTATTATTTATGATGTACTGTATTTCTTCCTGTAACTTTCGATATAATTCTGCTTAAAAGATATATTACGTTTTTACATTTTAAAATTAACTTATATACTTAATTTTAACTATTTTTAAAATATGTAAAAAAAGCAATATCCATACTATGAGTTGAAACTTTCAATTAATACTAGTACTTTACTACAAAATCATATAGTACGTTTTTTGTAAGATTTTATGAAATACACAGTGCTGTACACAAATATTTTTTTTAAATTACACTGAAATTAATGTTTATTTTATAGATTACAATTCCCTCGCAAATTATTTTATAAAATAATACTTGCGGAATAATAAATAATATAGTATAACAAATAAAATCATTGAAAATCAAAAATATCTTTTTCCCTGCCGTAAAGTCAGTTTTTTATTAAATAAATTTTTTTACACTCAAACCGTCTCAAACAATTTTGATAACAAAAAAAATAAGATTTATATCATTTTATGAGCAAGCAAAAGCAAAATATATCATAGCGTGCTTATATTTAAATGTATTTATATTTAGAGAGGAAACAGTCCGTATATATTCACAAAAATCCAGATATATTGATCCATTAAAACACATATAGGAACTGCATTTCAATAATAGACAAAAAATTGTAAAAAAAATATTTATTTATTTATACACTTTCTTAAAAGCTTACTATGGTGGTCTCACATTTGTAAATTTATCACGTTGTACTATTTAAAATTTCTTATAAATTCTAGTCTTAGCTTTTTTTTGGATTTTAATGTGCTTTATTTTACCTTTAAAAAATCTTAACTAAACTCGGTGGCAAGACAGCCCATGTGGGCCAAGGCCTACAATGCCCATAATTTCATGACTGGGATGCGAAACATATGTCCCAGTTAGGTTTTCAGCCTAACGTGAGACCCCTAGTGTTTAGTTCCCAAGCATTCTTGGTACTCAGTTTATCTATCGACCCACTAAAGGGATGAAAGGCTGAGCCCAGCCCGAAGACTTTTAAAGAATCGTTATAATTAATTTAAGGAATATGTAAGAATAATTTTATTATAATTGAATGAAATATCAGAGTTCTTCTCATATAATAATAGATTTATTTAAAAATGGAATCAATGCAAATTTTATATATCAATTTTAGTTTCAATAATAATGTCTTTATGTAATATATATTTACCAGGAAATTAGAAAACCATAGTATAACAAATGTATTCTCAAAATGTAGATTCAAATAAAACATTTTTTTTATTAATTTATCAAATTTTATGTTATTTTTAATGTTGTTTGTTATGTTATTTTTAAGATAAAATTTTTGTTAATAAATAAAAAAATTATGTAATAAGTTTTCACTCAATTTTAATCTCTTAACTACTTGAGAAAACTTATAAGACACGCTCTTCAATGCAGTTGCAATAAAAAATTGACATTAAAATCCCAATTTTTGCATTCCTAAAACTAATTACTTCAAAAACAATGAAATTGTATAAATGTTCGTTTCATAAAATATCTGCCGTTCAAGATACATTTATACATATGCGTTAGTTTTTCAATCTTATTCATGATTTGTAATTAAATTACTCATTGTAGTGAGTATAATTGATGTAATTAATATTATGTGCAATTAAAATTATTAATGAGCGTTAAAGTGTTATTAAAATTTGTGTGTCATTAAATAGTTAATGGGTAATTAAAATTTCAAATAGAATGTTATTATGTGTGAAACTTACTATTTCTGCAAAACACTATTTTAAACTTTTAAGGAAATTATATCAATAATCTTAAAATATTACGAAAATTTAAAAAAAAAAAAACTCTATAGTTAAGTTTCGTAGATTTTTCAGACTTTCAAATTAGTTTGTGATATTATTTTAAAAATTTTAGCTGATTATATCTGAATCTAAAAATTCAGTAGATTAAATTTGCATAAAAACATGAACATTTCAAGTAAAAATAATCAGCATAATATGTGGAGATAACATTGTTTGACAGGATTAGGCTGTATTAGATTATCGTAAAAAATTAATAAACGAATCCAAATGATTCAGTATCCTTTTTGATTTTTCATTCTCCTTTCATTCCTTATTTTGCTTATAAATTTATAAATATCGAAGATAATTTACTCTTATCATATCTTAACGATAAACAACCCAGTTCCCTTTTTCTTAAACTACTTCCCTTAATACTGTGTAAGAAAGTAAAAACAATATTTTCGCAGACCAAAAATGGTACTAAAATAACGCATCCATTAAATGAGAATTGATGTATTCAAATTTATAAGCTTTGAAAGCATATTTGTCTACATTTTCGTAAGAAATACTGAACCAAATGATATTTTGAGGAGACTTCGAAGTAACTTATATTGATATTTATTAGACGAAAACAGTCATTTGTTTTTTTAACATGTACGTGTTCGAAGTCACAACTTGTGATTCACAGGTTCGACTGACCCTGCAATTTTCCCGTCGATGTCGCTAGGCAATATAAAGCATTGAAAGCAGACACCCGACTTTCTGTTTAGGATATTAAAATAAATTATTTAGAGTTCACTAGTTTATTTTGTATGATATGATTGATAATCCTTATATGATGTCATGTTTGGTCATTGTAACTGAAAAAATAATGATAAAGGTAAAACTTTTAAAACATTCTTCAACAAAAAAATAATACGATGTTGAAGACTACTTAATATTAGTATTTGTACTTTATTTAAAATACTTTAAAAATTAAAATATTACGTCCTTTATATAAATTGAATTGAAAGTCATTTCGTGGGAGAAGATGCGTCATAGTTTCAACTTTAAAATCTCATCAAATTTTGCATATAAATTTTCAAATTTGTAAAAATATCGTAATAATAATATCGTAATATCTTAATACCGTAATAATCTATAAATATTATAAAAATATTTACAGATTTTTACTTTATTAAATATTTTAAAACGCTTGCTTAAAAGTTTACATTATAAGGTCGAAACATTCACATTTATCCAATAATAACGCAATCAAATTTCGATATATCACATTTTTAATAATTCCATAACATTCCATGGTAGACATAACTTGTAAAACTTAGGTTTAAGTTATTAGAAATAATATATTTCATTACTTATATAATAAACAATGTATTATTAATCATTGTTTACATTCAATAGAAAAATGAAATATTTATTTTATTGAATATTCTTTCACATTCCAGCTTTGATTCTAATATTTTCGAATTAATGTCTGACTATTAAGAAAATATTTTTCAATATTTATGCATTTGTTAAGCCAATCTAAGCAATAACTCGTAGTTTATGTAGTTCATTACAATTAAATTATTGTGGAGATAGTAAAAATGCTGGTGGGTCTTTTATTTATTTATGATATAAAATTTATAATTTCATAAAATTTACATGAATCAAATAAAATAAACTAGCAAGTTGTTTTTGTAAAAAAAAAATACCTATATGCAAAAGTGAATGTAAGCATTTCTGGAATTCATTCACAGTAAATGAAACGATTGGAAATTCAAATCCTGACATCTTTAATAGATTAAAATTTACCATTGAATGTTAGAATCTGTTAGAATCAGACATCTAAAAATGTTTTACTGTGACACATTTTACTGAGTATTCATCAGCTAATATTTTAAATTTGTTACTTTTTGATGTGTAGAAATATTTTAGTCTGTTATTTGTTACAACTATTTATTTTAGTTAAAAAATGTGATAATCTAGCTCGTTAAAATATTAATTGCAAGCAAACTGATAAAAATTATATGTAACTGTAAGATTTAGTCTTATTTCGTTGAAAAATTGCTTTTGGATCAAATGCCATGAAGAGATATATAGCTGTAGGTCATCATTCATGTCTAAGTGAAGGGGTTAAGTTAATGAATTAGTAAATAGATGCAATTTTAAAAATGTATAGATGCAAACAAATGTAATAAGTTATACCTTCTATTCCCAAAACTAAGGGCATCTTTTAATGGAAAAACTTTTGCTCCTATATTTTATAAAATGGCTCCTAGACCGATTCAATAGATAAACTTTATGTGTTGCCAATTTGCAGGCTCTTATAAAGACCAAAAACAATATTACTTTAGCTAATACACCCGATGTTTAAAAATTAAATTACGATGTTTTAAAGAATTATGGCATCCTGGTAGAAAATAACAAAGAAAGAAAGACTTCATTGGAAAATATAAGTAGGGAAGAGAATATAGCATGTTAGATAATGGACAAGTATACCAATACCATATTATAGACATGATTAAAGGAATAAATTCATTAGCGCCTGTGTATCACAAGTATGCATCTATTCAGGCTTTTAATTTTTCCTATTAGTTCCAGTAATTGGTGTTGACAAAACATTTATAAAAGCATTATATTCTTTGTTTTTTCATAATGTTCTTTACTGCTTGAGTTACTTAATCAATACTATATTGTAATAATAAATAATTTGCAAAATTACTTATTTAGCTATAATATCTACGTAAATACCATAATGGTTTATTATACTCGTACAATTCTATTAAAGCCAATCGATGGCTGGGTGGTTAGTGCTCCTGACTTCTGAGCTGTTGGTCCTGGGTTTGAATCCCGGTTCGGGCATGGATGTTACTTTCTTTCTCTGTTCTCTCTGTGTTTCTCTGTGCTTTCTTCTTTGATGATGTATGAATGTGGCCCGCCCTATAAACGGGTTTGTGGTGGTATGACGCGGGCAACGCTACTCGCCTCCGTGACTTGGTTCACAGGTGCCCGCTGAGTAACGACAAATGAGTAGTAGTTTCTGGCCTTGTTGTGGCATAGGGTTCAACCCTCAGGTGCCCACGGTTGGAAAAAAAATTCTATTAAAAATGTGAAAGTTGTTCACATTTAAATTTATGCAACTCTTATTTTTTATACAAAATTTACAGTAGCGAAATACTAAATCAAACTATGCTCAAAGTTTGTAATACTTTATCTTAAAATTTAATTATATGCCTTTTTGTTATAAAGGAAATTGAAGATGGTTAGAAATTTTTTTATTTTATTCGTGCTTTATTATAAAGAACTGTTTGTTAAGAAAACATGCTGTTATACATGCTTTTTCATTCAAAATTGCACCTTAGAAGAGCGTATGAAAAAAGAAGTATTTTATGGCATATAATAAATATTTTTTTAATTAAAAAACAACCAATATAAAAATTTTCAAAATATGAAATACAAACATAATTTTAATGTCTTTTATTTTATTTGCATCTAATAAATTAACCCCTTGAATTATTTTATATTATTTGTTTAACCTAAAACAGTATTGAATTTTATAAAAACTGATTTTACATTTATAGAAATAAATACCATAATTTACATTTTTTGTATAAATTTTTTATATACATGTTTCCACATATTTAAAATATGATGAGGTATTCATATAGTATTTATGGAAGTCTTTCAAATGTGTTTATTCATCGAACAGATTATTGATCGCTATTCGTTACTTTGTATTATCTTTTAATTAATTGGATGACAAAAGAGGTTTCTGCGCCCAACTTATTCGATATTCTGTAGACACAAGCGTGACAAATTTAATGGAACAAAATCTGATTTCTTAAGTTCTCTTTCATGCGTTATACCCCAGTTAGTATAACATAAAATTTAAAAGTGCGTTGAAATTCATGTTTCAACTTTGGACAAAGAATTTTTACCGAATATATATATATATATATATATATATATATATGAATGTAATGTTAAATTAATAAAATTTAAAAATACTTGTAATTGTAAATTAACTGAAATACATAAATAAACAGATCCTACTTTCCAGATTTCTAATTTTTATTTGTTTAAAAAACAGTTTTATATGTATTTTACAAAACAGTATGAAAATTATATTAATGAGAAAATTTTGATTTTGTAAAACAAATTAGGAATTTATAACAGTTGGATATAAACTAAATTTGAAGTAATTTATAAAATTCATATTTAGAGGAGAACTCTTTGAACAAAAATATACAACCGTATATAAAGATTTATCATTAATATGCACTTAATAAAATTGGAATATTGTCTAAATTTAACACCATTTGTAATATAAAACATAGCAATATGACATTGGGAAATTGTTTTCTTGCGTTTAAAATTTTTTGAAATAAATTTTTAACTTCAATAAAAGGAAGCAAATTAAGTAAAACTAAAAATTTTTGACTTTCTATCTGATAAACGAAATAAATATAGTTATTAGTCCAATTATTATTTAAGCGATAGATTTAAAGAGATATATTATTTCGGTTCGGTATAGAATCGGGAACTACTTGTGTGGTTTGATGATTTAGCTATTTTACATTTATAGAAATAAATACTATAATTTACATTTTCAAATTCAAAGTTCTAATTTCTGGTAATCATGGTAACCCTATCTTTGTATATCTTTCGTGTATCGGCCATCTTGTTAGTCACATCTTAAAATATACCTTGGCATTAAAAAAATTGCCAAAGAATCAAGAGGTACCCAATTATAAACTTGTAGTTATTATTTTAATTGCTGGAGAATATTCATATGTATTAGTTAGTATTAAAGGAATGAAACTGCTCTATTCTTCAGAGACAAATATCGTTTTATAAAATTCTTCTAAAATTTATTTCCTTGAAATTTTATTTTCGAATCAAATATTTTTTAGAATATCTATTGAATTTTTATTCAAGATAAATTCTTAAGCAATTCTTATCTTCCTTACAGGCGATCAAGATTATCCTTCGGGACCTCATCCACTCCTCCAGCATTCCCTCTCCGCATCATCTTCCAGCCATCATCCATCCATTCAACAAACCTCCCGCTACCTCATCAACCGCCGTCATCCCTTGGCCATCAGCAACATCTCCATTCCACGCAGTAACAGCAACCTCCTCCTGGAGGACCCCCTTTGGTCCTCCTCTCCCACGATACACCACCTGTCCGTCCCTCCATCTTCATCCTCATCCTCTTCGTCAGGCGTCTCACCCTTGGCTCGGAAGAGGCCGAAGCCTATCATGATCAAGCAGGCCCACGTGGAAAGTGACCAGGACGTGGCCAGCTCCGTCAGCAGCAAGCCGCTGTCCAGTGCCTGGCAGCAAGCGCTCGGAGCAGCCACTGGGGTGAAGGGGCCGGAGGAAGTGGATGTGATGGGATGCACAGATAGGGGTGTACCACCAGTGACTGTCCCAAAGGAGAGGAAGAGGACGCAGAGGAAAGGTCCCAAGGTCCTGGAGAGGCCGAGTAAGGCCCTCTTCTGTCTGACGCTGGAAAATCCACTTAGAAGACTTTGTATTAGTGTTGTCGAGTGGAAATATCCTTTTCATATTAATTCAATTTTATTATAATACACAAGTATATACAACATATTTATATAGATGGTTACTTTACATAGAGATTTCCTAGAAATTTACCCTCAGTTTAAATCCATGCCTTATTCTGTTATAGACAAATAGTAAATTCCGTTCAAAGTTAAATGTAAATTTAACTAAAACAATGTTCAACTTAAGGCAAAATTTTCTTAGTCATAAGTATGATTAATTAGGGAAATTTTATTGTTGAAAATGTTGAGTCTTTATTTAAGAGATAATTTATAATTTAAATAATATATATATAAAATGTTTGTCTTCAGTTTTTAAAATGAATTAAAAATATATTGTATGTTAAAATATTAAAAATATCTGTGCTTGATTTCCTCTCCGAATTGATGAAAAACATTTTTAGATATTTTCCAAAGGTTTAACGAATTCTTTTTTGCAGAAAAAGTTATTTTTAAGTAATGAATAATTATTCAGTAGAATGTTTCACCGTTTCAATGTGATGTATTCTGAAAATATTTATTTAAATATTATACAAGGATGAACAATTTTTGTTTCCCATTTCGAATAATTAATTTGCTCAAATATTTACTTTAGTTACTGGGAAAATGTTATAACGTGAAACAGGACATTTCAGCAATAGACTGACCAACAAACTTCATTAATTTAAAATAAGGTTAAAAATTATGCAAGAATTCATATTAATCTTTAGATATCTTATTTTCCTAACATTTTTTCAGAAATAAAATTTCCTTTTAAACAATTAGTTTATAAGTTTATTTAAATATAAAGAATAATCGAATGTTTAAAACTTTTTAAACTCTCATAATTACATTCTATAATTTTCAGAAATAAGTTTTGAAAGATATTTTAATTAACCTAGATAAATATGAAAACGTTGTTCTTAAAATAATAATTATATAAAGGAATTAATTCAATATGAATGAAAATTACAATTTACGCAAACACAAAACATTCATGAAAAAATAATACATTTTTCTCCTGTGAAAAGCAAAAATTATTTGGCTTTTTTTTAAATAAAACTAAATGTATAACCCTTTAAGAAAATTATTAATTTAGATATTATTTCTTAGTAAATTAGATGATAATCAAAAATATACGAATATAGTAATGACATACAAAAAAACAATAGCTTAATTTTTGTGTTGACAAAATTTTTAAAAAAGAAAAGTTTATAAAATATTAAAAACATAAGAGCTATTTGCTAATTTTAGGATGATTTTGAATTAACTGAGGTAAATAAATTAAAACAAGTTACAAAATATATGGGTTAAATAAATCTGAGTTATATGTCATGAAACAAACAAATTTATTTTCTAAGAGAAGTAAACAAAGCTTAAACAAGAGTTCATATATTTCAAAACGATTGCACAGCAATAGTATTTTAGAAAATATTTCTTTGTATTTCTAAGTTTAATCAAATTTACAAATACATTTCTGTTAGATTTTTAAGTCATCATGTCAGAAACGAAAAAAATTATTAAATATCTGTCTATTAGCGGATTATTTTGATAGTTATAAGCGGTTTATTAATAGAAAATTAAAAAAATAGCTTTTTAAAGAAATAAGAGATTATAAATAAATCAATGTAGTGCAAAATATTAAATCAAAACGAAAAAAACAATAATTTTCTTTTAGCATATAAGGAAGAAAAAGCAAAAAGTAAAACGGCAAGGAAGCTCTTTTTTTACATAAAGTGGAGAACAAAGAAAACTTAAAACTGAAATTATGTCATTTCTAAGAAAGGAAAAATAGATAATTTAAAGTATTGATATGGAATTTATGAGATAGCTTCAAAATAACTACCAGTAAAACAAATTTTAACTATAAACATTTTTTATCACTTCAGAACCGAAACTTCTCATCTAAACAGCAGCCAAAGTTTATACAAAAATTATTTATTCATAATCATTGGTGGTAAAGCATTATTTTACCATCAACTTGCAGTTTATGTTAAATCTAAGAAAATTTTTTGTAAAACTACAAAATTCCTTCTAGTTTTTGTATTGTAAAAAACTATTGCTTATTTTTGTATTTTATTTACTTATTATTATTCTTCTTTTTTTTTTAGATAATGTTTTTTTTTAAATCGATCCCAGAAAACTTTTAAAGCAGACTTTATGCATTATTACACATTCAAGTGTAACTGACAAATTCTTACAAACTTGGAAATTAATGAAAACTTCCTTTTCAGCTACAGGTTTTTAAAATGTGCATTTTATTAAAAAATTTAAACTATCCAATTTGAGATTTTTAAGAATCCAAAGCAAAAAGAATTAAAAAAGGCCTTTTGAAAGTAACTTATACACTATATGCCATATTTCAAATTATTGTGTGAATTTTAAAAACATTCAATAATCTGAAACATTTTGGTATAAATAATGAATTATTTAATCATATTATTAGAATTAATAATAGTTTATAATATATTCAAGCTGTGTATATTTATTTTACACAAACGTATATTGCTTCTATTTTTTATTAGAGGTTGAGAGGTCTATTTAACAGAATTTAATTTTCGAAGTTTAGTTGCAATGACACATTTTAAAAACCCAAAATTAGATTTTTATTTTGCACTTAATATTACTAAAAATTTTGCAATTTTATGTTAAAGTTGTAAATATTCGATACAAAGTTGTCAAAATGTTTTTACTATAATATTAATTTTTTTAGTGGTAAAATGAAATATTCATTTTTTTCTTCGAAATATATTGAATCTAATATTTTTCAAATTATTAAATTTTAACAAGCCAGGAAAAATAGATATGAATCTATATGCATTGAAAGTATAGATCTCAAGAGGTTTGATGGTCATTTATTGATAAATTATAAATATTTAAAATGTCTACATCAATTGCTCCGTTATAATGTAACTGATCAAATATTGAATTTGGAAGGAATTTACTACGAGTTTCAAGAACATTCTCTTTAGGCAATGATTAGAAGATTTAATATTTCATATTACTTACAACTCGGAATTTAACATTCGGGATTGTTTCGAGGTAACTTGATTTAAATTTGAATATTTAAATCCATTTGTGTGGAACATTTATCATAATATATACTATCATTTATGAAAGACTGAATATCTATTACAAATGAAAGTAGATTTTAGAATAATTAGATAAATTTAGGATTAAAAATTCTTTAAGAATTATTTTTATCCAACGGAACAGTTTGTTTTTCAGTGATTACGGATTGTTAAATAATTATTTTGTTGAATGAAAGAATTAATCTTCCAAACTAAAAGCTCTAACTCTTAGAATATGTTACAATTGATCATTAGGGTATTTATTTTCAAATGAAAATAGGTACTTGAGAAAATTATACAGACATTTTTAATACTCTTTCTATTGTAAAGAATATTACACATATAGATGTATCAAAAATAAGTTAGAAACTATTTATGGAAAGTTTCAGATTGTTTTATGGAGTCGTGTATTTAAATTTAATAATTTCCAAAAAGATTAATACGAGCAGAAACTTAAAAGAGTTGTTGACATATTTCACCTAATCTAGCCGTAGGGTAGACAAGGTCCTCGTCTTCAAATAAGATCTTCAAGGTCTCAAATAATAAGATCTTCACATATAAGATCAAATACGATCTTCAAGGTCTCAAATAATAAGATCTTCATTAAGATAAAATAAGATCTTCATATAAGATCTTGAAGATCAAATAAGATCTACGTATAAGATCTTCAAGATCAAATAAGATCTTCAAGACAAGGTCAAAGATCTTCAAATAACCATAAACCAGACGAAGACTGCGAAATATGCTTTCCCTATCAAGACCAGCGCCATCTATGAAGTAGTTCAGAAAGACCTGCACAGAGTTTTATTTCGAACAATGTCACTTAGTGATTTTTTCCCTCGTCAAAAGAGAAGAATTTAATGTCTCCAATTGCAAGCTTTTTAATGGTGGATTGCACGGCGCGATCCACCTTGAAGGAAAGAGCACCACCTGGGGCTTGCCTATTATGCCAGGGGTGCTTATTAGTAGTAGTATATGAGTAGATCTTAGAGAAAGATTTAAAAAAAGAAACTGTCTATAGTGTTTTTTTTCATTATGAACTTTATATATAGTGATAATATGCATACATACATATATTTATATATGGTGGTCATAAATGAAAATATTTGTACTTCCTTTTTAGACACATGCAAAAATATTTTTAGCTGCTTTCTCTCTCATTAAAAGCATCATACTAATTAGAATTGAATGAAAGATTAGATTACCTAAAT
>CM075852.1:6625291-6640291 GCA_037975125.1 Latrodectus hesperus | reverse complement strand
CCATATTTTGCAATTGTGTAGCCTTAGCGATTTACACGCCTCATGCCTGTATGGACTCTAACAAGTTAAACCATTATTTGGTGAGTAGGATATTTTAAAAAAATTATTATCTGTGTATGTATGATGTTTGATGTACATGTAATGCAAATGAAAACTATTTATATACAGAAAATATTCAGAAACGTTTTGAATTATACTTATTAAATCAAGGTATATTATTTAAAGATGTTTTTGTCTAATTTATACTACTTTTTCTTAATAGGAAAATGTTTCCTATATATTATCAAATCAAAATAATGTTTTTAATATATATATATATATATATATATATATATATATATATATATATATATATATATATATATATATATATATATATATATATATATATATATATATATATATATATATATATATATATATATATATATATATATATATATATATATATATATATATATATATATATATATATATATATATATATATATATATATAAATAAATATATAGTAGGCATCATAAATGTGTATATATGTTTGTACATTTATATATATTTAAGTATGCTTTCATTTGCAGTCATAACTATTCAGGGATATGGCACAAGTCCCTATACGCAATTAAATGTTAACGATTTTTCCTTTTAATTAACACTTAAAGTTTCATACAGTAGCTATAAACAGTAGTTAATATATAGTTAATTTACTTTTTTCAATAACAAATTGCATTTCACTAAAATGCACAGTTCATAATAGTTAGTGTTTGGGATCAGCAAGACATGGAAGATTTTTCAATTGCCCCTTATGAATCAAAATTAAATTAGATATACAATTGTAGTAAGTTTTTAATTCTTTGTTCCTTAATTTCTGAAATTCAAATAGTAGAACCAAATCTTATAATATAACATTACTGTAATGTGGCAAGAGATGGAAAAATATTATAGGTTTCAATAGAATTTAAATCATTTATATAAAATTGAATGAAAAATTATATTTTCATTTTAAATTATTGACTCTGTTCAAATTTATCACTATTTTACCATCCTGTGGTGTTAGCTCAAATTTATCTTGTTTTATTTCAAAGTAATTATATAAAGGAAATATACATTTTTCTGTGTAACTATTTATTAATTTAAGTCTTTAAACATTCAAAACAATTTTTAAATCTTAGTATTGTCAAATTTATTCAATAATTATTTAATTAATTTTATTATGATAATTATTTAATTAAATATTATTATAATAACTGTTTCTGAATAATTGGGAATTACTATAAGTATTTATATTCATTAAAAAGAATACTTTTATTTTAATAATGTTTTTAACATTTGCATTATCTAAGTTCATGCATGCAATTGTAAAACTATTATATTCATCCAATAATTCATATACATTTCACATTCGTTTAAGCTGTTGCTTATGATCAATTTATAAGATAATTTACTATTATTTTACAAGTACTATCAGAAACTTATTTAATAATATCAAAATTATTTTTAAATACAAAAAAAATATTTTTTCTGTTTCATTCAGGCAAAAATAATAATCTCACCCTTCTTAAATTATTTATATTACGAGTTTGATATGCAAGTCAATTAAATTTTTTTATTCATAAATTATTCTTGTTCTTTAATCTAAAGTTAAAGTTATTTTTAAGTGTTTCAAGTTGTATTTTAATCTTATAATGTATCAATATTACAGCTTTTAATACCTAAACGACATTCAATTGTTCTTACAAAACACTTAATTAAAAAGTAGATCTGTAATTATGTAACTCAATAAGGTGTCAAATAACATTATGTTAAAGTCTTAACTTTAATTTTTTTATTATTTATCAGTAATCAAAATAAAGAATAAAAGATGTTTTCGTTCAAGTTTATTGACATTTTTCTTTGCTTTTTGTATATCAGTTACAATAATCTAAATGTAATTAATCTAAATGATCACCATATGCCTTTGATATTGTAATTTAAATATCATTTGACACCATCTTGTGTATGGCTTAACATCCTAAGGCCATTGTAAGCCATTTCAACGTCCACCACGTAATCACCTTCTGAAAGGGCTTTTCCTATAAAGTAGGCCCTATTCACGTATCCTAAGGCAGGAAACGCGGAAAACTCCCACGCACTCACAACTACAGAGAACTATGTAGAAGCCAGGAACACAGCGATCTTCTTTGTTCAACACTAGTTGAGATGTACCTGGGATCATTGGCTCTGAAGAGTGCTTTCCTACAATTGGGGCTTGATGAATCCAATTTAAATATCAAGAAACATCTTCTCATAAAAGATTTATACATAAAAAATTATATCAATTCACTTTTGAAGAAAATTTTGTCAAATGAAAAACAGCCAATAAAAACATTACCTGTCAAATTTTTTATCATTCACAACATTAAAAATTATATTTATGTAATATTATAACGTAAAATTTTGTAAAAAATATTAAACTAGTTTTTTTTTCAGAACAAAAAACGTAATTCATTATGTTTTTTAACCTAATAGAGACAGTATTAGTTTTTATGGAGCTCCAGAATAAAAGTTCAACTTGTAAGATATGTAAAGCCGGAAAACTAGTGAAAAAATATTAATAAATCACAAATATCAAAAACTTATTAGTCATGATTAATTTATTCCTGATTCTTACTTAATACATTAAGCAACCTAAAAATATGCAAGCACAACTTATTTGGTGAATTTGATGCAGATAAAATGCGTTTTATTTTTTAAATAAAATTCGCATATATATATATATATATATATATATATATATATATATATATATATATATATATATATATATATATATATATATATATATATAATATATATATGTATATATATATATATATATATATATATATATATATATATATATATATATATATATATATATATATATATATATATATATATATATATATATATATATATATATATATATATATATATATATATATATATATATATATTTATTTATTTATTTATTTATTTATATATATATATATATATATATATATATATATATATATATATATATATATATATATATATATATATATATATATATATATATATATATATATATATATCAAATAATAATTAGAAACTTCTTCACTTTTTACATTGAAAATTCTGATCATATTTTGTTGTAAATAATATTTTGCTTTGGAATTACAAAGTTTAAAAATATTACATTCATTTCTTTTAGGAAAAAACGGAATACCTGTTTTTAGTAATTTTTATGATCGAGTGCATTATGAAAATTATTGCTTATGGATTTTTGTTCCACCCCGGTGCCTACTTACGCAATGGTTGGAACTTTTTAGATTTTGTCATTGTTATTATAGGGTAAGTGCATTTTAATCAATTTCAAATAATTTAATCAATCATTAATCACCATTTAATCAATTTTAAAGAATCGGTCGTTGTATTTTTACAATCCAATTTGAAATTTGTTTGAGAGCTTGTGTTAATAATACATAAAGTTACGCAAACACAATCATATTTTATTTATAGCTGCCAGAAATATTTATTTTCCATCATACACTATCTATCAATAAGTATTTGGCCACACATGCAAATGTCGAGATATGCTTCAATCCTTCTGTACTTAATATTGTATAGGAAAAAGCATTGGCATTAGTCACATACAAGATGCCCTGAAAATCAGAGCTGCCTGGTTTCGAGAAAGAAGTAATTTTCGGATATCATAGAAATGTTTGATCATTATGGGAACATATCTAGTGAGTTAAGCACTCCAAATTCAACAGTAGCTTTTCTCATTAATAAATGGAAGGTGAATGGTGTTAGCTTGGATGGGCTTAGATCAGGCAGACTCACTAAAATAAAGATAGAACAGACGCTGTTCAAAGAAATTCAGAAAACCGTACCAAACCGATTACCCACATATTCCAGAAGCTCTAACAAGCACCCAGAACTGTAGTTTTGATAAATATCATACGCAAGGGAGCACATTTGATTTATTCCCATGGTCATGCTGATGCCATTGAGCTTTTGATTGCAAAATCATCACAGAACTTGTTTGAGGTTGTGCAAAGCATGTCAAAATTGGACCGCAGATGAGAGGAAATAGGCTTTCTGAAATGAGACTTAGCTGTACCAGTCGTTCGGCAGTCTGCGTTTGACGTTGACAGAATGAGTAGCGCTTACAATAAATGTTGGTGTAGGTAGAATTATGGTCAGGGGAGGTTGTTCGTTGTATGCACTGGAAATTATAATCTCAATTTATGGTAGGCTCAACACTGACTCTTACTCCACTATTCTAGACAACACTGTGCTTCCTACCCTGTGTCAGTTTTGCGGATTGTATAATTGTTACTTTCAGGCCGACAAAGCCACTGTTCCTGTTTTGACGTCCCCCATGGATAAGTGTGTTGACAATCGGGTAAAACCATTGGATTAGTCTGTACAGAATCCAGACTTGAATCTCGCAGAACATCTCTGGGATGAGGTGGATCGCCAAATGAAGGGGTGCAGCAACCATCCAAAATCGGTGAATGAACTTACATGCTTTCTTAAACCAAGTGGTAGAAACCGTTGTCGATGATCCATACATATAACAGAAAGAGTTACTTGTAGTCTCTACCAGTAATTGAATATGTATTAATTGTGCTTATCTCTTTTCCCAAAAGTGTCCAAATATTTATTGGTAATTTATTTTTCTCTAGAAGCTAATAAAATTAATTATAATATTGTTTAATTTATTTATGAGGAAATAATGTAAATAAAGTCGTAACTGCTTATAACAATATGACTTAAAATTTTCTTTTAAACTGTACTGTATTTTCTAGCAAACAGTTTTAAGTAAGACCACAAAATCATCCATAAGTGTATGGCAACTTGAATGATAATAGAATTCCGAATTTTTAGGAAGTTTGTACAAATATTTTTATCTCAAAATATATTAGAAGTTATTTGTAAATGTATGTAAGATACCAATAAGAATTGTGAAAGGTGTGTACTGAAAGTAAGCTTTAGTTTTTGGTGTCGTTATTTTAACTTATTCAGCAGAAAGCTTTTAGTAAATTTTTGGTTCATATCATGCTATTTCAAACTTATATCACAATATTTTAATTCTATCATATAATTAAGACAACATTTAATCAGGACTCATATTTGTTACTAATTTTGCTACTGTGACAAATAAATTTTTTAAAACGGTGAAACAGTTTTTTCATAATTATAATATTAATAACCCAAATTCTTTATAAATCATAACAATTCTGAGTAAAATTCAATAATTCTCAATACAATGAATAGCATGGGCAAATATTTTTCCCCGCACATTCAAAATATCACAAAGCAAATAAATGCAGTCATGAAACTATTCACTATGAAAGGAAAGGCATTACAGATGCTTATGAATCTCTATGGAAGGATTTTGGATTGCACAAAAGATTTTAGCCCTATCTGCTTTTGCAAAGAAAAGTAATACCATATGCGTACTTCTCGCCTGTTTATTTTTGAGATTAAGGGATTTGGCGGAAGTGCAAATCACGTTACTTGGCGCGAAATTAAATTCTCCTTCCAATCTTTATAACCTTAGCTCCAAAGCACAAATGGGTGACATTGTTATGCTGCTCTGAATAGAATATCATCTCGCTTACCTTCTTTCATTCATTTGCCTAGTTAGAAAAAGAAAATATTTGATTGAGTGAATTTGGTGGGTAATTAAAACAGATAATCTGCATTTTCTAATTACAATTCCGTAAATTGCATATTGTGTTTGTGGGAATGAACCTTATTTTCAAATTTGGAGAGAAAAAAAGGAAACGTTTAATTAGTCGTTAATCTCCAATCAGTACCCAATTTCGAAACGCTCATAATATATTACTTTTTAATTCACATAATGATGCTGTTAGTGAAAGTTTTAATTAACGTCTAAGGCTATAGAAGGCAATACTTGATAGAAATTTAGTAAATATGAAATGATGTTTTATTCTAATAATATGTTCCTCCAATTAGACATTTTATTACATATAGTTTGATTTAATAACAAAAATGTTAAAGAAGTCTGTCTGAAATTTCTAATAATTTATAATTAATTAATATGTATGTAATAATGTATAATTAGCAAACAGTAGTCCAGTAACTATAAAATAAAATTTTAATTATATATTCATCACACAGGATATTTTACTGGATATGGTCTGATATAAGAACGAAGATATCTGAGAATGAATGTGATTAAATATATGAATAACATTTTAAGATTCACATTAACAATAATATTTTAGTCAAGTTAATGTAAAAATTGTTCGGAATGCATTTAAAGTAATTTAAAATTATTTTAGTAAAAATGTTGATTAATATAATGATTTTATTAGAAAATATTTAAAGTTAAAAATTGTTGAGAAAAATTTATTCTTATGCTTCTTTTTGAATGAATAAAATTCAGTAAAATAAATTTTACTGTAATAATTAGATGTATTTATAATACTTTAAATCACACACATATTGATGTTTTCTTAAGCAGACTTGTATTCAAACAGATTTGTATTAAAACAAAACAATTGCTTAAGATAACCCTTTAATAATATATAAAATTGCCTTAAGTAATGTTTTGATGTGAATAAAATACTAGTGCAAATTTTTAAACTAATAATAAAGTGCAAATTTTTAAAAATAAAATTCTAAAAGTTGAGCTTTATAATGTAAATAATAGGCAATCAGTTATCTGATAAAAATATTACATTTAAATTTATAATGATGTAAAATGAATAAAATTTCCAGGTACAAGCAAATTAAAAATTTGTTCTTAATATTTTTATTTAATTAAATTATTTTTTATATAATAGTTAATTACTTTTTCAATTACATGCAATGCACCATATGGTTACAATTGTACTTATCATTACGTACTGTTATTTTGAGTTTTTTAGATATTTCAATCAGACATTTGCATTTTATTTCTAGGCACTTTTCCATTGTACCCCTGCTTACGATAATCACAGTAATAAGAAAGAAAAAAATAGTAATTTACTATCGTAAATATTACATTTGCATCGTGTACTGTTGAAAAAAGTTTCACATTTTTAAAAACTTCTAAAAAATAAAACAAATATTTTATATTTACAATTTATAAATTAAATAATCACCACTTATTAACAGAGCTTATTTAAAAGCTAATGTTTATTTCTGGCAAAAACTGCTTAGCAATTGCATCGATGATCGATTACGTACATATATACTAGTAACTTTTTTCAATGAAACAAAGTTAAATTATGATGTATTTGGCTGTTTTTTTGTGCCCTTAATGCTTCTTTTAACAGAAATAATTATCACTAAGCCACCGTTTGAACCAACTAGCTTTAGCTTTGTTTGCCATTTAGTTTGTTTGACTTTTTTCTTGTTTAAGTTTGTTGGACTTAAATCTGATTTATACTAACGATTTCCAAAAGAAAAACACTTCTTATAAATCCTCTTACAACATGACAGTATTTAAAAGTGAAAGACTGAAAACAGTTTTAAATCAAGTGATAAAATCAATAAAGAAAAAACTTATAATTTATCATTAAAAGATGAAAACTAAGTAAATTTTTTATTAATGTAATGTCTCATTAAGTAATTAAATTTAAGTTAAATATAATTGTACAGTTCTGTCTCTGGTAACTTAATGGTCATCGTTCTGGTATACATTTCAACAATTGCTTGTTATATCCAATCTCACTAAATGAAAGCTTATAATAGCTGGACTTTTATTTCAAACATACTGCTCTGCGAAAACAGCGAAACCTATTTTAGTCATTGATTAAAAAAGGATTCACCATAAAAGAAATATATTTGAAAATCTTTTATTTGTTTTTATTTATTATTATCAAAGAAAAAAATGTTTGTTCTAAATTTTTATTTATTGAAACTAGTTTATTTTATTGTAAATACATATATTTTATTATTGTGATTTAACAAAGAATTATCTGTTTATAATACATAATGACTCCATATTTTTCAAAATTAGAATTACTTAAGTTTCATGAAATTTAAAATAAATAAATATTTAAAGTGTTAAACTTATTGAACATATTTTATCACTTTGAGAAGTAATTTTGTTTATTTATAAATTAATTCCTTAAAATTTCAACCAATGTATACACTAAATGGAGAATTGTGAGAAGTTAGCCATTTATTCTAGTGTTAATATAAATTTCAAAGCATAATAATTAATTTATAGTCTTAAATAATTTATTGCATTATAAATAATTTTTTGAATTTTTACTAATTAAAACATTTTTTAAAGAAAACTTGAATAAATATCGGTCTTACATTTTCTATATCGCATCCTGCGCTATGATTAACTCTATTTTATGTACTGAATCTTACCGAGAAGCTTATATGAATTGAATTGTGTAGTGAAGAACCTACTACATTATCTAATTTGGTTGAGCTAACTAGAAATGGCATTGAACAACCGTTAAGTGTTCGGCTAACTATAGTTTAAATATAATAATTTGATTCAAATTGCTCTATAGTGAGTTCTGTTTATGAAATAAATTCAGTAGTCTGACGTTTTATGTGAAGATGCCTAAGTCAGATTTCCACCATTTATGGAAGTAATGAGATAAAAATCATTATGACTTTTAACATTCGTTTTCAACAATGTTATTTAATGTAAAAGAGCATTATTTTCACTTTTTAATTAAAATGCATTCATGAAAATTGATATATTTTAAAAATTTTAATTTCCTTAATAGTATTTAAATTCTTTAGAAATAATGTAATTTAATTTAAGTATATTCACAGTTAATGCACTTTACTGAGATTTTAGTACTGTGTTAAACTTATGCTAGATTTTTATATTTAAAACAATTGTTTGAAATTAAAACTTCCTATTAAACTCCCTATTTTTTTCAATTTTCAAGTAAATTGATGTTAAATATACGTTAAAATAAAATATTACTTCAATAAAAATTACATTAGTACACATATGCTTATTTTATAAAATTTCTGTGAAACTAATAGAATGTTTTTCAAAAAATTTATGCAAGAAAATTTTACTATGAATTCATAGTTTTTTTTAAATATACTATATAATATGTTGTCTTAAAAATACAAAATGTAATATGTTAATGTATGGAAACTGTGTCTCCTCTAAATGTGGAGTTCTTTTATCTAGAAAAATAATTATTGCTAAGAGATTAATAATTATAAATAAAACTTAAAAAATAATGTAATGTTTCACTTATCCTCGCATAGCAAAATTATTGTTATACCAAAAAATTATCTTTCTCGAATTTTAATAATATATAATTTATTTCCTCTCTCTGTTTGAATATTAAATATTATGATTTAAAAAAAGTGAAATGATATTTTATAAAAATGTAAAGACTGATAATTAACTTTTGGCATTTGTATTTTTATCATGACAAATTGCAAAAATTAGTTTGAAAAGTAGTTTAGAATGTTAATCTTGAATTAATTCCGAAAAGCAGTAATAATAAAAATAACTTTTATCAAGGAAATTGATTGAAATTATGATATATATTTAGTTGTATATTCTATAGAATCTAAGAAGATCTAAGAAATAATATATATATTTAGTTCTTATTTGTTTGTATTGAGTTATTGAAGCTAATACGAATAAGGAAAATATATTTATTAAATTTAAACACACACCGTTACACAACCAAATAGGTCTGTCCTAATCGGTTGTGTAACGGTGTGTGTTTATTTGTTCCCTCTGACACGCGGAGGGTTACAAAAAACGTCTCTCTCCTATTGGCTGGCGCCAGGAGCAGAGGTAGGGGGATGGCAACAGAGTATCCCCCCAGCGACGAAGGCGCGATATAATAATGATTTACATAGACAATACATGAGTTACATACATTCAATTCATGAATAAGGTAAACAAAATAATTAATAATAAAAAAAATATGAAATACATTAATACAATGTGAATATCAATATGCAATGAACATAATTTTTAGAATGAACTAGACACAAAATAAGGTATTAAGGGGAAATGCTGTACGCTACATAAAAATTCTTCTGGAAAATGTACTCGACGTCCACTACGAGTTGTCCGTTCCGAAACTTTTGGAGGATCTTCTGGAGCTATTTTTGACCGTTGGACAGCATCAGGAATAACGGGCGAAACAGTCGATTCTGACAAGATATATGCTGGCTTTAAACGATCAATTGAGACTGTTGTTTCCTTATTATTGACTTTGATTTTAAAATATTTGTCATTACGAGAAATTACAGAGTGTGGACCAGTGTATGGTGGCGTTAAAGGCGGTTTAACACTATCAACCCGCAAAAGTACATGAGAGCATTGTTGTAACGAAAGATGAACATATATTGTTTGACGGCAATGTCGGGAGGTTGAAATAGGATTGCATCATTGATTTCAGTTGAGTTACATAAGTCTCATTAGGTGATGACAAATTATTTTGAGAATTTAAAATATCAGAGGGTAGTCTAAGTGTTATTCCGTACACTATTTCTGCACGTGTACTGTTGATGTCCTCTTTAATGGCAGATCGAATTCCTAGTAAAACAAGGGGAATAGATTCATACCATTTAGAGTTAGCCTGAGCCATAAGAGCACTTTTGAGATGCCTATGAAAACGTTCTACCAACCCGTTTGATTGAGGATGATAAGAAGTTGTACGTATGCGATTCATACCCAGGATTTCAGTTAGATTTTGAAATAATTTTGAATCAAAATTACGACCTTGATCAGTGGTAATAGTTATGGGACAACCAAAGCGAGCAATCCAACCATGGATGAGGGCTTTGCATGAAGTTTCTGCTGTCATGTCGATAGTAGGGATTATTTCTGGCCATCTAGTGAATCGGTCAATTATAATAGGTGTAATCATTAGATGGGGGAAGAGGTCCAATGAAATCGATGTGTATGTGAGCAAAACGAGCATCTGGTAAAGCAAAAGTACTTATAGGTGATTTATTATGTCTATGAATTTTCGACCGCTGACATTGTAAACAATTTTGAACAAAAGTTTTAATTGTAGATTTAAGTTTTGGCCAAACAAAACGCTTAGTAATCAATTGAGAGGATGCTCGGAAACCAGGATGCGATAGATTATGGAGATTATCAAAAACAATTTTGCGAAATGAAAGTGGAATGAAGGGACGGGGTATGTCTGTTGACACATCACAGTAAGGCGTAACATCTTCCAATGGGAATTAATGTTTCTCTAATCGCAGGCATGTATTTGATGATTTAAGAAAAATTTTCAATTCATCATCCTCTAGTTGAACTTGGGCTATTTTTTTGTAGTCAAGGGTTTTATTGTGAGTAACTGCATCAATTTCTATTCTAGAAAAAACATCAGCAACAATGTTATCACTCTCTTTTACATGTTGAATGTCTGTTGAAAATTGGCTAATAAAGTCTAGATGACGCAATTGTCGTGGTGATCATTTATCTGCTTTTTGTTTGAATGCATATATAAGAGGTTTTTGATCTGTAAAAATGGTGAACTCTCTACCTTCGAGCATATGCCTAAAGTTACTGATAGAAGAGTATATAGCCAATAATTCCCTGTCACATGTGGACCAGTTTCTCTGACTTTTGCTAAGTTTCATAGAGAGAAATGTAATAGGCTCCCAGTTGTTGCTGGAAAGTTTCATTAACGAGCTCCCTATAGCGACATCAGATGCATCTGTCCACAGACTAAGGCGAGCACCAGGAATTGGATGTCTGAGTAAAGTTGCCTTTGCCAATGCCTCTTTATCGGCAACAAAGGCTTCGTCAGCTTCGTCTGACCATGTAAGTTGCTCGTTCTTTTGGGAGGAACTATAAGACGACTTAATATTTTTGCGCCCTTCTAAAAATTTATTTAAAGGGGCTAAAATTTTCGCTGCTTTATCTCCTATAAAAATTATAGAGGCCTAAAAATCGACGGAGTTGAGTGACTGTAGAGGGCTTCGGAAAGTTTTGAATGGCTTTTACTTTATCCGGTAAAGGGGCTATACCATTTTCAGACACTTTAAATCCAAGAAAATTAAGAGAGGGCACACCTAAAGTACATTTAGAAAGATTAATGGATAACCCGTAGTAATCAAGACGTTTAAACAATGCACGTAAATGTGAAACATGTTCTTCATGAGTACTACTTGCTATTAAAATGTCATCCACAAAAGCATATACACCTTTCAGATCTCTGGTTAATTCATCAACAAAACGCTGAAAAGTACTACTGGCATTACAAAGACCGAATTGCATACGTAAACTTTCAAACAAGCCAAATGGGGTTATAATAGCACTTTTGTGAATATCAGAAGGATTTATAGGAATTTGATTATAAGCTTTAATTAAATCAATATATTTTAGTACCATGGAGTTCAGAAGTAAAATCTTAAATATTTGGAACACCATACTTATCTCTGACCGTTTGAGCATTGAAAGAACGAAAATCTCCAACTGGTCTCCAATCCGAAGAATCCTTTTTCGGAACCATATGGAGCGGAGAGGCATAATTACTTTTTTGATGGCCGCATGTGGCCTAAATCGATCATGTGCTGAAATTCAGCCTTTGTGATGCGCAACCGGTCCGGGGCTAAACGACGGGGTTTAGAAGAAACTGGAGGTCCAAAAGTTTCAATATAATGTACGACATTATGTTTAACCTCTTGATTGGGACTGGGTGGTTTTACAATATTGGGAAATTCTTTTAAAATAGAATTATAGGCATTGGTATAAAATACAGTTTTGACAGAACAAATATCAGAATTATTTAAAATTGCATGAGAACTTAGATTAGTACAAGTATCAAATAAACAACGTTTACGGAGATCAGGTTTTAAATTAAATTCATGCAAAACATCAGCACCTAAAATAGCAGTAGAAACATTACAAATGAAAAAGAGGATACACAAATTTTCTACGCAAGCCAAAATCCAAGGTAAGTAGCTTTTTACCGTAGACATTGATCTTTGTGCCATTGGAGGCAACAAAAGATTGAAAAGGGGTGGCCAGCATTTCGTTTTTAGAAGCACAAATTACCGACACATTAGAACCAGTGTCAATTAAAAACTTTAACTTTGATGTTCGGTCCCGTATGAAGAGGCGACGGGAACGTAGAGGCAAGATGCACGTCGCCACTACTCCTGCCTTTCTTAATATATAAATGTTTAGTCATACACCTAAAATAACTATAATTGATAATAGAGATGTAAAAGTTTTTAAATTGAAGTGGTTAAAAAGCAGAGTTGGAACAATTTAATATAAATACAAGCATGTTTTACTACAATAAAGATTGTACATAAAAATTATGCAAGTTATATATATAATAATATAACATTTAATTTTTTATATACACACATTTCTCAAAAAAAGTTTATCTTACCAATAATTCAACAATATAACCATAGAAAATAAATATAAAATTCCTAATAAAAAATTCAGTCTTAATTTTAGAGTCACATAATTGACTTTTGGCTGACGCAGTATATTGCTTAATGCTAAGCTTGTTGTTTGAAGATTAATTTTTATCATCATATTATTTGTTTGTGTGTTTATCTAAGAGGATAGTGAAAGATTAATAAAAAAAGGAAATACGTTACATCGAATGGATCACATGAAGCAAAAAATAATAATAAAAAAATTCCATCGTATTAATTTATGAAATTTATGCTATCTTGATTATTAAGACTTTGGAAAAGTACTGACCTATTACAAAACTCTCATACAATTCTGATAGCAATTCAAAAAACTTTGAAAAGAATGACAGTATGATCAAAGATAAAAATTTTCATTTTTTTAATTTCTGTAGTTAAGACTTACATTAACTTCGTCGACTCTAAAATTAATTTGACATGTGTAAAAAAGTGAAACTGAGATTTCCAAGAAGCAAAAAATTGCTTCTTGAGCCGACTGATATATTTACCTTATTTGGTTAAAGTGCCGACAATTGGAGTTTCATTGGGATGGAAAAGCATTTGACGAGAATCTTATGTCAGAGCTTCTTCTTCTTCTTCTTAAAATTGAGTTTGTATGTCATTGGGCACCTCTGCTTTTATCAGTATTTTGTACCATTAACTCCAAACCCAATGTTTCCTAGTTCCAGTTGCTCGGGTCACCCACTTTACTAATAAAGTCCAATAACCCTTTAATGGAGTCTAGGTGTAACTCTCTAGTATGGATGAAGCCTAAAGAAGTTAATTTAGGGAGGGCAAGAGCCTCACATTTGTAAATGACATGCTCTGCCGTTTCCTCTTGCATATGACATTTCCAGCAGATAGGGTCTTGCTGAAATAGTCCCATCTGGTCAGAAAGTCAGTCATGCTAGGAATAGCTTCCTGACTTTCACCAGAAGAAGATGGTTTAGAGGTCATTTCTACCTCAAGTGAAGGATTCATTGCTGCCCCTTTACAAGATTGCCTCTGAGTTCCCTTGTCTTTTTCAGCAAGGTCTACTTTAGAGGCTTCACCTGCAAATGCAGAAAGGTTTGTTACTTCTTGTGTCTTTTCAGCCACAAGATAACAATTAAAAAGCTCATGTAATATAAGTCCACCCAGCATTGCCTAAGATACTGGGCAAGGCAAATTACTCTAGAAGTTCGCCAAGCAACTAGAGGCTCCGTTAAGACACCATTACCGCGGTGCCAATTAGCCCTAGGCACGGATCGCATAACATCAGGGTTTACGGGAGCTGGTTCGCGGCCTCTGATTCTATATTCAAGGCTATCCTGTCATTCCTACAGGACATTCGGCTATCCACCACTTGCCGACGCGCCTGGTGGCGGTGCTCAAGACCCAGGAAGGTACACGTACCTCCTGGTTCCAGGATGTCAGAGTTTTCTGATTTAAGACTAATTCTTAACCACCACCTTAGAAGCTGAAAATTACATTAAAACAGGACTTTTCTATACCTTGGTGTTTGGATTTGTTATGCTCTTTTCATTCTTTTTAAATCCTAGGCAAGCATAGAATGAATTCCTTTTTGTCATCAAAAATAAAGAAATCATAAATCTCTTAAAATGCTTCCATAATATTTGAAGCACCCCAGTAATGT
>CM075852.1:6605291-6620291 GCA_037975125.1 Latrodectus hesperus | reverse complement strand
TTCATTAAAACAATTTCATAAAAATTATGCATAAATGTTCAAGTGCTTTATTTTCAATCTTAAAATAACGATATAATAAGCATACAAAACATACCTGTGTAGCATTTAAAATTACGAAACAGATTTAAAGTACCTTAATAAAGTTTGATAGTAAATTATATCATAAAACAAATTATTAACCAATGTTTAATATACATTAGAAATCAAAACTAAAATAAAATATACATTATTAGTTTTTCTGTTTCCTCTTGTAATATTCCGAAGTATGAAACCGTTTCAAAATATCAGTAAAATTTACTAATAAAATATACCATAAACCACCTATCAAACAGTATTAATTTTTAGTATTTCTTAGTTCTTTTTAATGTACTGATTAAATTTGAACTTCCAACCATATTAAAGAAGAAAAATAAATTCTATTAAATTCTTACATAGCGTAAATCAAATAACTGTATTTATAATATTATTATTTAAAAAGTTTATTACTTATATTGTTGTTATATATATTATACCTATTATCTTTGATATCTATCATTATTAAATATTACTTTATATTTAAATCAATGTTTCTTAAACTCTTAAAACATTACAAGAAATATTTTTTCTGACAATTTTGTATCTAAATATTTTTTCCTAAGCATAAATTTAGAAAAATATATTTAGATTCTAACCGTCATTTTTAAAAAAAATTTTTAGGAAAAAAATAAATTAGTATCTAAATATAAAAATGAGCAACATTAAACAAATTACTTCGAAACATTCCATTGTTCTTGGTTACTACTATCATTTGCCGTTATAGCATTTATGACTGTTAATAAATTATGTATACGAAATATAGTTTTTATAAATTAAGAAATTTTAAGAGCTCCAGTGGCTCAGTAGCTTCATGCCGCTTCCCGTAAGCTCAGCAAAGTGAAGCATCATTTGCCGCGGGCAGTGGTTGGGAGGGTGACCACGGTGTACTCTCCTTCACTGGGTTGCTGGAACTCCGTAGGTTGGGGACGTGTCTACGTTAATCTGTGACGTCCAAAGTCCTTCCGCTGGTGTGGCGTGGATGTGGAGAGGAGGGTGCCAGCTCAGGTGTGGCCTCGTCACCTGACCTTGGTTCAAAATTACGAGGCAACTTAATTAGAGCAAAGACGTACTTTCACCTTCGTGGTGCTCTGTTCCAAACGAAAGACGCACCCGTTTGACTTAATTCGCACTGCCAACGGCATAGCGAGCTTGGCTTGTCCAAGTGTCATAAGTAACAACAAGAAATTTTATTTTAAGCATAATTTTTCATGGTAAATTAATTATCAGATTTTTTGTGAAAATTCAAAGTCTTAAATATTTATTGAAATTTCAATACGATTATGAAATTTTTAAATCCCTTATAAGTAAATGTATATTTAGATAAACTGATTTGAAGCTATGGAAACGCTATGGTTATGTTTAGAATTCGCGTATTCAGAAACATTTATTGCGTATGCGTGGAGACTGAAATCTGTATTATGTTATATTTAGATCTTTGGTTTGAACAATCTCATAAAGCTATTTATGATGTTTTGTGTTTTTATATTATTGTAAAAATAATATATACTTTTCTCATTTATAAACTCTTCATTTTGTAACTTTAACATTAAAATCGATATACAATATTATAATATACAAGTACATGTATATGTTTGTGTGTGTTTCTCGTATTTTCATCATATTCTTCAATTGTTTCTTCTTTTTTTGATTTGTCAAATCTTTTAATTTACTTAATTGCTGATATTTAATGGCAATTTATATATTTTTTTAAATATTCATTAAAATGAAATTTTTAATGAAAGATATAAGAATCATTTCATGAATATGGATATGAATGTCAATTTTTGTTACTTCTTTTTAGAGAAGTATTTCACAAACTTCTACGAAACGCATTTTTTAAAAACTTTCTTAGAATTCTGAAATAAAAAACGTCAGGAGAAAGAACATAATTTATGGATTTTATTTAATAAGCTCTTAAGGATATTCAATCCAATTAATTTTTCTAACTTTCTTACAATTTAGTATTAAAAAATGATTTGTTTTCTTTTTAAATATATTTAAATATTCTTTCAATGTTTATTAAAACTTTATGTAAAATTAGTGTATTTATTAATCAAAATATGCATCATAAAATCTTGAAATTTAAATAACAAATCGAACGTCCAAATGCATATATATTTGTTTAATATTATAAAACAAGTTACTAGAAAATAATTAGAGAAAAAAACCAATTTCTGATCGTGTAAAAACTTTTTTCATAAATTTAATATCACCTTTGTAATGTTGAAATGTTTTCTTCAAGAGAAACATAAATAATAATTTTTGATTGAATTTTGAATACTGTCAGATGCATGTAATCTAATAATTATTTAGTCACCGGAAACATATTAATTCATTTACATATTAATACCTTAATAACTGTAGGTAGTAAGTTTATCTTGGATGCCAATTACTAAATCCTTTGCAAAGATAGAATGCGCACTTTTTCTAACAATTGAAAAATAGTGACTTCTGGGTCCTTTTGGGGTCATAATGGATTTGTGAAAAAACACGGTTTTTGAACTATGAGGTTCTGAGTTTGATCCAACCACAGTTGAAAAAGGGAGATAATTACCGTTATTCTTTTAGCAATCACTTTTGTCTGATTGGAAATGTTTTCCGATTTTACGAATCCTGAAAGCGTTTCAGTATATGTGAATAGCTCTCCCAGGAGGAAATATGCGATAGATTTCCAAATGCCTTATCTACACTTAGAGTATTAGCTAGTTTAAATGCTTAAGGCTTTTGCAAGACATTTCGTTAAAATGTTAGGTTCATCGTTAAAATAGTCTTTTAGAAGCCGGTTTGGTTTGTCTGTCGCTCAACGGTCATTTCTTGCACACGAGGGCTAATTAGACCGGGACCTATGGTTTCTTCTTCTTCTTCTTAGAATTGGGTTTGTATGTCATTGGGCACCTCTGCTTTTATCAGCATTTTGTACCATTAACTCCAAACCCAATGTTTCCTAGTTCCAGTTGCTCGGGTCACCCACTTTATTAATAAAGTCCGATAACCCTTTAATGGAGTCTAGGTGTAACTCTCTAGTATGGATGATGCCTAAAGAGGTTAATCTAGGGAGGGCAAGAGCCTCGCATTCATAAATGATATGCTCTGCCGTTTCCTCTTGCGTATGACATTTCCAGCAGATAGGGTCTTGCTGAAATAGTCCCATCTGGTCAGAGAGTCAGTCATACAAGGGATAGCTTCCTGACTTTCACCAGAAGATGGTTTGGAGGTCATTTCTACCTCAAGTGAAGGATTCATTACTGCCCCTTTACAAGACAGCCTCTGAGTTCACTTGTCTTTTTCCGCAAGGTCAACTTCAGAGGCATCACCTGTAGATGCAGAAAGGATTGTTATTTCTTGTGTCTTTTCAGCCACAAGATAACAATTTATAAGCTCAGGTAATATAAGTCCACCCAGCATTGCCTGAGATACTGGGAAAGGCAAATTACTCTAGAAGTTTGCCAGGCAACTAGAGGCTCCGTTAAGACACCAATACCGCGGTGCCAATTAGCCCTAGGCACGGAACGCATAACACCAGGGTTTACGGGAGCTGGTTCGCGGCCTCTGATTCTATATTCAAGGCTATCCTGTCATTCCTACAGGACGTTCGGTGATCCACCGCCTACCGACGCGCCTGGTAGCTGCTCAGGTCCCAGGACCTATGGTTTAAAGTGGATTCCGAACCACTACAAACATCCATGCTCGAGGTGGGATTCGAACCCACGAACTGTTGAACCGAAGGCAAGAGCGCTAACCATTCGGATGCCAGCTTGGCTTTAGAAGCCGGATTTAAGAAAGTTTTTTGATTCGGCTTTATTGTTAACTCTAACTAATCATATTTTTGACAGGTCGAAATTTAAATCGACGAGTCATGATAAAAGGGATTGAAATGCAACCTCAAGAGGTAGTCATAGCTCAAGAGCTCGTAGCTCAAGAGGTTAAACATTTAATACTATTTGCGTCTTAAATATACGGAATCAATTTTTCATTTGCATTGCTGCAATGTTTATAAAAATTGAAGATAACACATTAAAATAAGTTCTAACTTTCGATCATGAACTTTATTGCTTTCTATAAACTATAACAAATATGCAAGAATATTGAACAATTAGTTGACTATTTCTTTTAAATATTGCCAATGAAATAATTTCAAAATAACCATAAATCAATTATATTTTTAATTTAAGTATGCTCATATATTCTCCCAAATCGCTTGAATAAAATATAAACTGAATCTGGAATCGGATTGAAAGCAATTTCTTATCTATTCAGATATTCATAAAATGAAGAGAGAGAAATTAAAATAACTTTATATCAACTGAAGAAAACTTAAATTCAAACTTGAAATTTCTAGACATCTTCAAAAGTAAAAATTCTGATGTTATAACAATATAACTGAACCTTTAAATATTATAAATTTCAATTGACATTCCTTTTGGAAAAAATGCCTTGTAGATTATATCTCGAACATTAATAAATTATTATCGGAGCTAAAAAGTGTATTGGGTGAGATAAATAATAAAAATTGCAAAATTCAAGACATCTTGTTTAATGCAACACTGAGTTTGGATTCGATATCCAGATTAGTTTAAAAAGACTGTAATTACCAAAGACTATTAGTTAATATTTAGAACAAATAAACTGCATTTCAAAAAACTGCATAACTGAGAATGTTTTCACTGATGTTTGGATTTTGAGTGATAGTTTTAGCTCCATTCAGAATTTATCTGAATGGTAGAGTCATGGGGACCGAACGACTAGGAACATCGTCCAACTTTCAAATTGCTTGACTGTCAATGTTAAGATCACCTTTCAGAGGGCTCCATCGCATGTGAACGTGTACGGTAATCAAATTGCTGATGTTCTGGCATGAGAGAGCAGCCGTAAGAATATTGTTATGGAGCTGCCTTACTTTTACAGAGATCACCAGCCGAGTCAGGCAATATGACTGTTCTTCTTGGAGGAGAACCCCCGTGCATGAATGGTATGCGGAAAAACCATCCTGGTGCTGTCCCGATTAGGGTTGGCAAAAGGCGCCATCCATCAACTCTCGCTGGATTTAGAAGTGGACACAACGTCATGTGATGAGCCAAAAGGTTTATCTCCAGGGTTCAAAATGCAATGCGACTGACTCAATGCAATGCTCCTGCTCACATATGGTCTGCATCGGTTTAAATGAAGGCCAGCTATTCTCGAGCCCTGAGGCTGTGCTCCATTGTTTGAAGACGTTCGAGCTAATGGACCTGGTTTGATGTTCTTCTTCTTCTTCTTAGAATTGGGTTTGTATGTCATTGGGCACCTCTGCTTTTATCAGTATTTTGTTCTATTAACTCCAAACCCAATGTTTCCTAGTTCCAGTTGCTCGGCTCACCCACTTTATTAATAAAGTCCGATAACCCTTTAATGGAGTCTAGGTGTAACTCTCTAGTATGGATGATGCCTAAAGAGGTTAATCTAGGGAGGGCAAGAGCCTCGCATTCATAAATGATATGCTCTGCCGTTTCCTCTTGTGTATGACATTTTCAGCAGATAGGGTCTTGCTGAAATAGTCCCATCTACCGAAAGACTATTAACATCGTGCAGGTTTTGAATCGCTTGATTGCCAATGTTAAGACCACCTTTCAGTGGGTTCCATCGCATGTGGACGTGGACGGTAATCAAATTGCTGATGGTCTGGCCCGAGAGGTCAGCCGTAAGGGTACTGCTCTTTGTGGCTGAATTACTTTTTCAGAAATCGCCACCTGGATCAGACAAGATATCTATTGTTCTTGGAGGAGAGTTCCCGTGTATGAATGGTATGCAAAAATCACCCTGGTGCTGTTTTGATTGGGGCTGCAAACAGGCGCAATCAGACAAATCTCTCGAGAGTTTGAAATAAAGACACTCGTGTTCCATGTCATGTGACTGGCCACAAAGTTTATCCCCTGTGTCCAAAATGCAATGCGACCCTGCCCACATTTTTTGGCCTGCATCGGTTTAAATAAATGTCAGCTATTCTGGAGCCCTGAGGCAGTGCTCCATTGTTTGAAGACGTTTGTTCTCATGGAGCTGGTTTGATGTTGCTCTCAACTAGGAGGGTTAATCCACAACACATTTTTGAGAATGCCTAGATATAATGCTACTTTTATGGTTAGAGAATATTTTAACTCACCTGGGTATGCAGTTCATTTTATATTTATTGCTAGATTTTTAATATTTTAAAATTAATTATCTGTATTAATACACTATCATTATTTTGTAATTGATTGATTAAATTAAATGTTCAAACTAATTGACGTAAATACCAAATCATACTCTTCTGAAAAATATTTCAGACTGCAAATTTCGAAAGCTTAAAAACTTATATTATCAATAAAACAGTATATTATATTATCAGTACATTTCATAATTAGGAAAATAATTGGTCACACCCATATAACCAAATTGATTATTTTTTTGCATTTAATACTTTTCCTCTACTCACAGTGATTAATATTTACATTTTACCAAAATGAATTTTCTTAACTTTGGGTAAAATTAAACGATGTGCCACATTACAATTTTAAAAGTCTTTATTTAAATAAATTATTTTTATGTGTATAAATCTGTGTACCTTTTAAGCATACTTGCTTCTAAAGAATTTCGATTTATCATTAAATCAATTATTTGCGCAATTTTTTCTATATCCTTGATTTTTATTTTCCTTTCGATTTATAATGAATTTCTAAACCCATAAAATAATATTCGCTTACAGTTCCCTGCTAGTTACACGAAAATATTACGAAGTATCGTACGAAATTTAAAATATACCTGTTACGTAATTTAGTATTTTTTTTAAATAACCTTGTGTAACAACGTCTATTTGTAAACTACGTTGTGTTAATTAAATTAGATATTTTGAATCGTAAAAGTATTTTTATAGTAAAACCAATTTTAAGCTACTTGTACTATAAATTTTTAGTATCTATTTTCAATGTATTTTTGAGAAGTACACTCATGTCCAAAAATTAAGGATAATTCAGAGAATCACACAGAAATTGAACTCTTAAATAAAAGTTTCACATGTAGAATTATCACATACATCTTGAAAAATAATATGTAAATTAGAAGAAACCACACGATGGCGCCGACAATACATCACAATGATGAGAGTATAAGAAGGTAGCATATAAGGAATGGTTGTGCAAAGAAGTTAAATTGTTCATAAGCACTTTAAAAGCTTTACAGTACAATAACCGCATAGTTATGTCCAAAATGAAGCATTTGGATGATTTTTTATGTGGTAGAATTCTCGGCCCTCTGGAATGTGGACATCTGGAAGTATACGAGGAACTTGGAATCGCCCAGAATATCATCTCCAGGCTTTGGCAACGGTTCTAAGATGATGGTAATTTGAGCAGACGTTGAAGCAAAGGTCATTCCCCTAGTTACATCGCCAAATGAGGACTGGTATTTGGCAGTTACTGCCAAAAGAAAGCAATGGAGCACAGCATCAGACTTGTCTCGTCAGCTCTCTTCAGCTACCGGTACGACAGTTTCAAGGCAGACTGTGTACAGAGACAGACTGTGTACAGAGACAGACTGTGTACAGAGACAGATTGTACAGAGACAGATAGGGCAGATTGGTCTGTATGCTCGTAGGCCTGTCAGATGTGCTCCACTTACCGTAACTCATTGTTGCCTGCGATTAGCCTATAGTAAAGAGCATGAATTGTGGACACCACAACAGCGGTCTTGTGTAATGTTTTCCGACGAGTCCATGTTTAGCTTTCTTTCAGGAATTTATAAATAAGTCACATTTGTTTTGCTTCTGTTTCCATCTTTGCCTGAACTTGCATTACCCTTAATGCAAGTTCAGGCAAAGATGGAAACAGAAGCAAAACACGAGTGTAATATAAACCTGTTCTACAATTTAAAAATTCAGAGGGAGACACTTAATATTTTGGGAATGGTATATCAGAAGAAAATCTGTTATAGCTTAAATCAAATTTTAAATCCTCAAAAAAGAGTTAATTCTTTAGGTTTCCTGAATCTAATACATAGAAGAATTACTTTTATTTTAAGTCTCCTTTTGAAAATCAAATATGTATGACTAAACGCTTTCTTTTATAATATATTATATGACAACTCACATACACATTTCTTGAACATAACTGTTTAAATAGTTTTTAAATCCGAATGATTAAAAAATATTCAAAACATGTTTCAGAATATGAAGTAGATTTAATATAGATAAGAAATTTAAGGTGAACTTTGTTAGTATTGTGAACTTATAACAAATGTTTCACTTAATAAAGCTTTTATAAGGTTGCAACTGTAAGGAGCTTTCGCGCATTATAAAAATAAGTAATATGTTCGATAATTATTACTTTATAGTAACAATTCTTATGGTATCATTTTATATAAAATGCAACAAACATAAAATACCCATTATATTTCCAAAACAATAATAGCCAAACAATAATAGAAAAATAAATATCAGGTGCAAAAAATTTATCGTTCAACAAGAAATAATCAAACTAACTTTGCTTGAAGCTGCTTTAAGAAAACGCTTATAAATTTAAATGAGCTGCTGATTTATAATAGAAAATTTCCAATAATTCCTTTCTTGTCTAATTCAGTTGCAGCAAATACGGCATTTTTAAACTAACAATGATTACATTATTCATTTTATCATTAAAACAATTGTGAATAAAAAATAAAATATTGATATACCCATTACCCATTTGCTTAACTTATTAAATGAAACATAATATTAATTAAAAAATGAAATCATTCCTCCTTATTTTTTCAATGATCCAAGGTATACATAATTAAGATTTTTGTCCTATTTATGAAATAATGATTTCATTATATTGCAGATTTTTTCCTCTAAAATAAAAAATATACTGTAAATATTATGTGCAATAAATAGATTATAATTTTTCATTATAAACAGATGAATGAGCACAAGCAACAAATATTGATTAAAAACAAATGTGATATAAAATATACTTAAGTGAAATTTAGTATTAGGTGAAATTTGGAAACAATAAAAAAAAACAGTTCAATTTTTTATTATATGTTTAGCATTATAGTAAAAAATAACATTATAGTAAGAAATGATGTGACATACATATAAGTATTTAAGTGAACATAAATAATTAAATGTATTTCTCATAAAAATGTCTAAATATATACAAATAACTAGATGCATTTGTCTCAAAAAGACTACCAAATACTTTGCAACAATGCAGATATTAACCTCATTATCAGATAGATTAGTGTATATTCAACTTCTTCGGATATAATCAAATATTCATCGTTGAACGTCCGTCCTCGTGTAATATTGAAGTATATTTAACTATGTGATTAAGAACGTTTTCATCATTTATAAACTTTTTGGTAATTTTTACTAAATTATTAGCTAATGTTCGAGCATAAAAAATTTTCACTAGATATATACGAACCTGTGCTAATTTTAAGTTTAATCCCAATTTTTAGTGTTTTGCATCACATGATAAAAGATTATAATCAGAAAAGTCCATATAAAGCTATTTAAAAGCTTAATTTTAAGCCTCTATTTCTAGAGCTATTCTAAATCCAAAGATGAAACTTTTTTATAAAGCCTTTTTATTTTTAGATTTAAAAAGAACAAAAAATGTGTTTCAGTTTAAAAAGCTTTTATTTTACTTTTTCAGTAAAACACATATTCAAAGAATATATTTTTAAACTAGAAATGGAGTCAAGACTTACTTATTAACTCAAAGAATACTTTAGTTAAATTGAAAGCTACTTCAAATGAACCTATGCACAACAAACTTATGAAGTTATAAATAGCAATAAGTATAAAATGCATACAAATTAATACTGAAACAGATTGTATCGTATTATTAAAAATGTAGATAGAAATTAAAAAAAAATATATACCTATATATTAAAAATTATATCTCATCCAAATGAAACAAAATTTTAAGAGAAGAAAAATGCAAGATATTTTTTATCTTTATACATTTTCATGAAAATAAATTAATTCCTCAATTTAGACTAATGCTTTATTTACATCATAAATGATAGATTTTTCTTTAAAAAACACATTTAAGTGTATTTTTGGACCTAATGTAAACAAACATTTAATATCTTTAATATCCCTGACCTTAATACATGGAAACAAATAAAAAGCTTACTTTAAGATAAGTTCAAGAATAAAATTCCAATTTTTCAAAATAAGGCAACATTACAACCCAAAATGAGAAGTATCCAAAAATTAAGGCTTTCTGAAAATATTTTAAACTGAAAAATAAATGAGGAAAGTGTCTTGAAGTCAATGAAGCAAAACATGTACCGAATTTCAGCCTTTCTAGTGCATTTGAATTTAAAAACAAGAAAGGAAATATTTCTCGATTTAAGATCACACAAATAATTATATTTTCAAAACAAATTAAATCTGGATATTAGTAGAAACTTACCTGATTTGTTTTAATCCAACTAAAATATAAGTATTTATTTCCGAAATATTTCATTTCTTTATCTCAAGATATATTAGTATGATGATTTTCGAACCTATAGAATTTTTGGATCAGGAACTTATAAGATTTTTCGATCAGAATTTTTGGATTTTTTTATTGGGAATGCATACTTCCAACTAAGGATTACTTTTTTATCCCTCAAAAGTCATATCTTTTAAATTACATTCATTAATAATCCTTAACGTTTAAAATGAACTTTTGTATCAAGTTCCAGCTTTTTACGTACTTTAGACCTAAAAATAAGATAAAATAAGTAATTAAAATTGTTTTTTACTTCTCAAATTTCGAATCTTTTAATAATGTTTTAGGCATTTGTAAAGCATATAATAAATCTATGTACTGAAATTTATGTGCATTTAGATCTCTAAATCTAGTACTTTTGGTATCAACAAATTTAGATTTAATTTTATAAAAAGAGATTAATTTAATCGATAAAATTAATTTTAAAAATATTGCTTTACTATTCACTAAAAATAATTCTTAAGTCATCACATTTATTTTTATTTTTTTTCTTTCGCTCATCTTCATTAAGTATATGATCACCAGAAAAAATTCCATAAGAATTTGAAGAATTTGATATACATTACTTTATATTTACTATATACAATTTGCTTTATATTCTTAAAAATTATCATTTAGAACACATTTCTATGTTTAAATATATCACAATTCTGTGGGAGTTCAACAAAAATAATCATTATTGTTTATTTGGAATCCACACATTAAAAACAAACATACATATGACCCATTGATGTTTATTATGTATTTTTACATTTCCATAGGTTTACAAGTAGTTTTAAATTCTATTCTTCGTGCCATGGTGCCCTTACTTCATATTGCTCTACTTGTCATCTTTGTCATCATCATTTATGCCATAATAGGATTAGAACTTTTCTCCGGAAAAATGCACGAAACTTGTAAAAATAATGTGACAGGTAAGAATTTATCATTCTTCCCATAAGTAGAAGCTTTCTTCAGTGCTTTTCTGCATTCTTTTGCATCTGTTGATATTTCCTCTTGTTGTTCCAGGATTTATTCTGTAAGAAGATTAGAGTTACCCTCAAAAATCATTACTGATAAAATTAATATTTTCAAATGTGAAATATTATGTCCATACATATATTAATCGAAAGTTAATGTCCTTATTCACATTTTTTGATAAATGAGTGAAAAATCATTAACGTAAATTTTTTAAGAAGTATTCAAGAGAATTCTTAAAACTAATCCTTTTTTTTCAATTATTTCATCATTGATTTTTTAAAAACAAATTTTGGTAAATAAGATTAATTACTTTCAAATATTATTTGCATTGTAGTATCGCTTAAGCAATACTTATGGGATAAATATAATATATTATAGATTTATTTACATTTATTTCATGATAAAATATTTTTATATATGGTATAAAAAAGAAGATGTAGCTATCTTAACACAACAAACAATTATGATATTAGAAAATTTGAAATTTTATAGAAAATTTTCGGAACACCTACTTTTATTTTTTTGTTTACCAGATAAACTTATAATTTTCAAAATGAATATAGAGATGTCATTTGGTATCTATTATAAATCAATTATAATCAATATATTAATTCATTTTCTAAATTTTATTTGGTCAATATGAATTTTTCGATTATATCTATAACAATGTCGATAAAAATTATTAAAACTTTCATTGTTATTAAATTATAAAATTATTAAATCAACTAATAATTTTTTTAGTTTTATAATGATATTGGCATTCAGTGGATCTCTCATTATAAAATTTACCTCTATTATTTGCATACTATACTTTCTTTTGCTTATATGAGTTCTGTTCAAGGTGTCATTTCAATGTTAAATAATAAATGTTTTACAATAAATAGTTTACTTTCTCTGTAGCTTAAGACCAAAATTTTTAGAATGAAATGTTAGAAATTACATTTCATCAACAAGAAATTGAGGAATTTGTATAACAAATTTCTGTTTTGTACATGTTCATCTGCCTATGTGCCTACTTACAAGATCTTTTGAACTTCCTTCTCTGAAACATGTCAAGACTTGAAATTTAATACATTCTTTCGGGTGTTAATTATGTGTAAAGAACATTAAATATATATATATAATTAAAAATAAGGTTATTAAATTTTAAAACTGCTTCCTATTAGGAATATGAATTCCTAACAAGGAACTTGTTCGCGTGCAAACCTTTATAACATATTGATAGCAATAAGGGTGACCACGCATGTGTAGCGTATCGACTTGTCAAGGCAATTGAGAACAATTTCGATTTAATTTAATTTATTGATGAAGATAAATTTTAAATATACATAATTTTTTTTTTACTATTTATATAATTTTTAATACTAATTTTCAACTTAATAAACATGACAAGGTCATTGGCGGACGCCATCACAAGCACACCTAGTCTGCTATCTATATTTGAGAACACGATCCAAAACAAACACGAGTAAACAATTATATAATCAGAAGGGGGAAGGCGGCAGAATCCAGCGCGCATGCGCTATACTGATCCTCGCCTTTTAGCTCGTTACACAGGCAAACTTACGAAAAACTGAAACATATATCGGAAATATATATATATATATATATATATATATATATATATATATATATATATATATATATATATATATATATATATACATATATATATATATATATATATATATATATATATATATATATATATATATATATATATATATATATATATATAACACTTTAATAAAACAAAGTCCTATATAACACTGTAAATGTTAGTACATCGAATTTTATTATATATAATTAAAATTAGTTAAAATTAGATGTACGCAAATTTAAATTAATACAATGAAAAATTAAAATTCATCTAAATTACATTTAGAATTTAAATTCAAAACTATATTTATTTTCAAATGCATTCTTACATAAATCATAATTTTAACACATTTGCGATAAAAAAGGAAAAAAATCAAATGTTTTAGCAACAATGTCAATAAAATAAAAATTTAAGGAATATTCATTGTTATTTGGATAAAATTATTAATGTCTGGACCATGCAAAGTGTATTTCGTAAAAATTAATTCTTTTATTAAATACTTTAACAATGTATATTTACTTCTTTTAAGTAATAAAAACCAATTTATGATTGAAATGTTTATATATAATAAGAGTACCTGTTAAAATGACATAAAAAAACTTTCAACATTTCTTAATGTTACTTGTTGAATTAAGTAAAACCAAAATATGCACAGTAAAAATAAATAATTCTTATAGAAAATGTTAAGCAACAACAAAATAAAAAAACTTTAGTAACCTGTATATACATCAAAAAGTATAAAATTATATCTTTACTATTTGAATTTCGTTAAAAACATGATATACACCCACATGCAACTATTCTCGCCACTGTTTCTCCGTAGTTTCGGTTTCCAATGATTCCCCTGGTGGCCATATATTGAAACATTTTTTACAGTTTTTTTTCCTGCTTCCAAATGTTTTAAGACTCTATTTCCCATTCCTCAAGATTTATAATAAAACAGATTTCTGTAATAATAATATCGTCCGAATATAGCTGTTTTTCCTTTTATGTTGTCCATTCTATTTTTATTTTTCACAAAAACGCTGTTTTTTATGTTTGACAATTTGATTTTTAAAACTTAAAAAATAGAACAATACTTTATTTCTTATATTTGATTGAGATTTAATTTAGTATATATAATTGTCATTTATTTACAACCAACGTTTTACAAAAAATACGAGGCAAAATTATTTTACATTTTTATTCACGTATATTGTAATTTAAATTTTATTTTCTGTTTTGAAACATAATCTATTTATGAAAATAAAAAAAAATTATCTTTTACAAGAGCATGATGCTTTACTTAGTACCTATTTTTTATATCAAAGTGTAACACACATTGTACTTAAATAAATGGTCGTAATTCAAAGATCATATTAATGAAGACGGTTTTTATGTTTACCCAATTAACATCGAATTTTGCTCAATAATATTTTTATTTATAATCGATTACAATATTTTTTTATAAATTAAAATGTTGCTTAAAAATTAGTCATGTTTTCTAATTTTGTAATTAAAAAAACTTATGTTAAAAATAACTATTTAAATAGTTTCATTCATTCATCTCTTTTTAATATTGTACAGTGATTTTAATTAACTCAATATTTAATTGATTCATAAGGCATCCTATTTCATCAAATATTGATTATACAGAGTTCTAATTTAGATGAACCAGTACAAACCAGAAATTGACCATTACGTGGAAACAATTTGAAGTAATGAACAAAAATGTTTGACATGAATATAAAAACTCTAATATATAAATATTATGCTCTTTAAAGAAAGAAGTAAATTTTAGTTAAAGAACACTCAAATTGCCAAAGTTATGAAAATTCTAAGTTTATGACAAATTTTGCTGAATACCATTTCATATTTATTTGAGTTTTTCAA
>CM075852.1:6480291-6600291 GCA_037975125.1 Latrodectus hesperus | reverse complement strand
AACTACTGGGACTACTGAGAAAAATGTTTATGTGTGTGACATTGGATACTTCCTCCTTTCTACATTCCTAAAACTGTAAAAAATAACGATATTAATTGTGAAAAGGAAAAAAAGCATATGACATTGTAGCGTATGTATTCATGTTTTCCACTATTAAACAAATGATTGTGTATTTAAAAATGCAATGCAATAATGCATTATAACGTTTTTAATGCATTATTCTTATTGTAATTTTTTCCGAAATTATATTTTTATACTTCTCATGTTTCATGATACATATTTTATACATGATTTTAACAACAAAAACATTAATATTTCATATATCATAGTAAAATCACATGTTTTTAAAGCAACTTTTATTGCTAGATAGCGAAGATATATGATTCACATCGCTGTTAGCCTACCATTACTTTATATTAACATATATATATAGGCACAATATGATTAAAATATTGGATTCACTCTTTTTACAATTTTATTCAAAGAGCTACACTTGCAAATAAAAATAATTAAATATAATTTTCTGAGAATAAGATTAAGTATAATAAAGATTATATTTATTTGATTTTATTAGACGTTTTAAAGTCTTTATGTTATGCTTAGTACAATTTTAGTTTCATATTTGATATCAATCAAAACATGTTGAGATTATTTTTAAAATTGACAAAATTATTACAGATTAATTATTACTGTTAGAAATAAACGCAAACTGAAATACAAAATATAAAACCAAGTTTCTTTTAATAAATATAATTAAAGAAATAAAACCAACATAATTGCTTCGTTTCTGATAATTACTAAAAAAATAATGGGATATAACTTTAAAGTAAGATAAGAACAATGTACCTTATTAAAACGTTTTTAATTGTTTTTGAAGTTAACATTTCATTTTATATCGCAAAATATTTTGATTTTCAGCATAAAATGTTTATAGGTTCATTTCATTTATTTTACTTAAGAATTTAAGATTTTAAAACTGAAGAAAAGGATAATTTTTGTTAAGTTGTGTTTGATTCTTAAAGTAATTGAATAAAAATTTTACCATCTCTGTAAAAGATAAAATATAATTTCACGTTGAGAGAATCAGTTATTTGTAGTTACTTAGTGAAAATATTTAATTCATAAACTAATCATATAAATGAATAACTTGTTTACTATTAGTTTATAATTTACAAAAACTTTTGATTTTATGAGACAAAAACTACGGGGAAAATATAAACCACACTTTGTATGCATGACTATTTAAAAATAAGGTCATCAAAGTATAATTTCTAAAAGAAACAGTTCACACACTTGCTGATAGAAGAGAATTGGTGTTGTCTTGCAATAAACTATATGTTTGAGAAATTAGCTAATATTCGAAAAATAAATGTATAAAGAGTAGTGTTAACAAATTAGCATGAAAAAGTTCTGCAAACAGAAACAAAATTTTTTTAGTATATTAAGCATTTAAATGCAAGAACATACATAAATAAAATAAAGATAGAACTAAATTCTAATGAATTAGTTTAAATAAATTAAAGAGATTTATTGGCTCATATTTTAATTTAAATCAGATTAAGTGTCGACTTTTCATCCATCGCCTTGCTTGGAATAAAATGAAGAGAAATCAGCTCAACCACATACGACAAATCTTAAGATGATTTATGAGTTCTACCAAAATAATCTCGAAGAGGATCATTATTACTCAAAAGACAGTTAAAACGTTGGTTTCATGAAAACCATCACGTGCTGAAAATATATTGAAGATATTTTTTGCTTAATATCTCTTGTGTAAAATAATGGGAAAAATATTTTCTCATTTAGACATAATATTTTTATTCATAACCGTATTTAAATTTATATGTTAGACACAGGAAAGTGTATAAATTTAGGACTAGCATGTTCCACGACCTTCTTTGTTGACGAATTCATTCCATCTATAATTCTTGCATGGTCAATGAATATAAATTGTGATTATCGAGAATGAAATTCTGTTCTGTTTATTTTATGTAACTGATGATTAGGGTTATTGAATTGTCGAGATCATGGTTAAATTAATTATCTGATTTGTTTTGACAAGAAGTTCATGGCCTATAATCAAATTTACAAGTTATAAAATATCCAGAACTTCAAGTTGAGTGACAGAAGGCTAATGAAATTTTGTTCTTCTGTGTGTCGTTTTCATGATAAAAAAATTAGAGACAGTTAATGTTTATTTCTAAAGGAATTGTGTGTAGCTGCCAGTGCAGCAAATCATACTCACTCGATTAAAATATTCGTTTTTTCTTCATTTAAAATATAAAACTGAAACTTTAAGAAAACAAGATGCATAACACAATCAATCCTCACATTTTATATGATTTTTAGATTCTCTTGTGAAAAGTAAAAATTTCAATTGCATAGGTTTTACTCATCAACGCGTGGTGGTGTGATCATGTTCTTTGGAGTAGAAGGTCTGATTATATTTCTGGTGGTCTGGTCCTGTTCCTGATGGTGTGATGATGTTCTTTGGAATAGAAGGTCTGATCATGTTCCTGATCGTGTGATCATGTTCTTTGGAATAGAAGGTCTGATCATGTTCCTGATGGTGTGATCATGTTCTTTAGAATAGAAGGTCTGATCATGTTCCTGATTGTGTGATCATGTTCTTTGGAATAGAAGGTCTGATCATGTTCCTGATTGTGTGATCATGTTCTTTAGAATAGAAGGTCTGATCATGTTCTTTAGAATAGAAGGTCTGATCATGTTCCTGACTGATGTGATCATGTTCTTTAGAATAGAAGGTCTGATCATGTTCCTGATGGTGTGATCATGTTCTTTGGAATAGAAGGTCTGATCATGTTCCTGATGGTGTGATCATGTTCTTTGAAATAGAAGGTCTGATCATGTTCCTGATGGTATGATCATGTTCTTTAGAGTATCAATTACGATTAAACAACGAGAGATAGACATTGCGTTTCTGCACTCCTCATGCATGTTTGTCTACATAAGGTGTTCGGAAGTCTTCAGATTAACTCTCTTGCGCTACATGTATATTGCTTACTATCTATGAAACGTCATTAAGAAAAATAAAACGATTTGAAGGCTCAAATGTCTTATTAAGTTCTTAAATATTACCAATATAAAATATCAAATTGCACAAATTTTTAAACCATTTAAACCTTTTCATCGTTTTTTAAAATTTAGAGTATTCCAAATTTAATCATTTGCATGTCATAGCTACTCATACAAACCAAGTATTCACATGTTTCAAGACCACTTTTCTTTTCTGTTCTAGTATTATTGTTGTATATTATTTTACATTTCAAACTGAAATACAAAAAATAATTATTGCCAATGTAAATTTAATTAATTTTATTAAAATTTCAATACATTTTGAATAAAATAGATGATTTTTCGAAATTTCAATTTCAATATATCAAGCTGAATTTTTATATTAATGGACACTAATACAGTTAAATGCAAATTTTCTTATTGTAAAATAAAAGAATTGATTTTTATAAAAATTCATTATTCAAAATGTGTAAGTAGCAGAACATAATTTTAGGAAGATATATTTTGTCTTATTGAGATCCTTTTTAAGCTCTCTCAGCCTGCCGAAGCCGTTTAACATAGCCCTTCAGTGGACAGTCAAAATTTCATTGATATAGGAAACATGAAATTAATTCCTGGGCTGGAATGATCTTCTACACATTATACCAGCAAAATACATTCAATGACAAGGGACATTTAACTTGCTGTACGATTACTTCAAGTACAATAGGACTTGAAAAATAATATTTTTCTTTAAAAGGCATGCCGTGGGACTATAACATCACTTAAACAGATAGTTTAATAACTTAAGAATAAAAATAAAGTTTTTAAGAACAAACATTTATATGCTTACATTTAATAAAGGAACTAGATAAACTTATTAAATACAAATTTAAAGTTCTTATAAACAAACATTTATAACCTTAAATGTTTGATTAAAACAAAAGATATACTTGATTGTAGATTTATTGGATACTTCTTTTGATTTGGGATAAAATGTAAAGTTATTTCATTAAATATAACTTTCTTACTTAATTTAGAATCAAGTGACAATCTAATGAAAAATTGCCCCCAAAAAAGTTTTTATTTTTCTTTAATCAATTAAGAACTTCTCGTCTCCTGAAAAATCCTAAAAATGCTCAGACGGAGATAATAGATCATTAAAGAAGTCATTCCGAATACATCATTAGACTTGGTGACGATTAAACTGAGCTCTGTTTCTGCTTCACTTATTTTTTTCTTTTCCTTCGGAATCTGTTTTGTTACTTTTTTTGAATATCGTTTGCATTTTTCATCCATTTAAATTTACACCAGCAGGCGCTCAATTCAATCAGCTTTAATTTTCTTTAAAAATGTAAGTAAAGTGAATATTCTCGCTTGAATTGTGTAAAAAATTGTTAAATATAAATACGAAGGAAATAATTGAAATTTTTTCAAAACTTATTTAGTGTTGTTGATGTCGATGCTTCCCACTGATTAATTATTGAATTAAACTAGTTCCATAAGCCCTTAATCATTCTAATCTAATTTTCTTCTAAAACAAATATATTAAATCCATAAAAGATAAAAATTTTCTTTTCAATCGTTTAATGTTTCTAGAGGAAATTTTGCCAGTTTAATAAATTAGGTGCTAATATTTCTCAATATACAATATCTTGCAAAAATATTTGTAGTTTGAAGAATTTTCTATCAATTATATTTTATACTTGGAATTGAATTAAAAGTTCGTTCTTATAATTATTATTATTTGTTAAATATTGAAAAAATTATGTTTTTCAAACATAGATTTTTCCTTTTTTTTTAAAAAAAAAGATACCTGAAATTGTTAATAAACAGGAAAAAAATAAATTAGAAAAATGCTTAGATACGAAAATATTTTCTAACAATTCGGCAATAAAACTATTTTTTGCAGATCTTGCAATATTGTTACTTTTCGTTAATGCTAATCATTTCAAATTTTATATAAATTTTTTTACATGAAATATTTTTAAAAATAATGCTGCTTAGTCATTAGAAGACAAAAAAATCAGAATTAAGTTAAATAATTGAGAATTTTCTTCAAAACTCTTTATTAAAACTTAACCGGAAGTTTGCCTCTTGAACATGTAATTAAAGGAAATCCCTAGAAATGTTTTACTGGTTCAAAGTTAGTTATTGCATATTAAATTTGTCGTATTTATTCTCTCGTGAATGGGCACGATGGTCTGAATTAGCAAAATTCGGCTCCTTATCTCTGCAATCTGTAGCCATGGATAGTTTATAAATAAGAAACAATTTAAAGAATGCTCGGTTCTATTATTTCATAATTCTGCTGTTCTTAAGTATTTGGAAGCAAGATCAGTGCTAATGGCTTAGTATGCATATGTGAAAAAGAAATCACGTCCATAAATAAAACAATTGATACTTTTCCATTGCAGAAGCTAAAAGCTAAATTAAAACATCTTAAATATAATATATTATTTATTTGTTAAATGATAAAGTTTCTCTTAAAGGAAAGAACAAGCAGAAAACAGAACAAGAATTGGTAAGCTACTAGAGTTGTAATAACTCTATTGAAAAGCAGATTTACAGCTGGAAAATTTTTGTATAACTTTTATGTAAATACAATGACAATATCTCATGGGTATAATAATCACAATTATTTATTTATTGATTTCAGTATAGTCAGCTATTTGTTTGGATTAAATAAATACTTGAATGATCTGAAGGTAAATCGATTTGTAAGTACAAACAAGAAAACATCAGAATTTACTCGGAAATTAATAAGTTCTCTTATTAACATCTCTTTTTCATATTGAGTAAATGCTTTATGCCGGATAAGAGCAAATTTAATAAATTTGGATCACAATAATTCTTAATAAGTTGGAGAAAAAAAAGCATGGTGAAATTTGGGATTTAATGTGTAAGGATTTATTTTATGATCAGGCTTAGGAATATTAACGTTCATAGATTTATATAAACGAGTCATTTCAATATCTCAAAGATTTAAAATTATCAGAATAAAATTTCATTACATTAAATAAAGTTTGAGTTTTGTAAAAGAATTGAAAACAGAAAATTATTGAATGTAATTATAAATTGCGAAATTTTAAGGCGTTGTCACAATTGCCTGATTTAGACGTTATTTATCTCTATAGTAGATAGTTTAACACCCAAAAGCTGTTGTAACGATTTTTTAATATTCCGTTCATATTATTGCTTTCCAGGAAGATTTTGAAATAATGTCAATCCGTACAGTTTTAGATAATCTTTGTTACCTGGATATTTTAACAGGATTGAGATCTGGAGAGTAAACTGGTCAATTAATCAAAAATTTAGGTATTGAATGAATATAAGTAGGAAACATTACTGTGACATCATTTTTGGGAAGGCTTAAGAAAGTTGTAAGGTATTTTGACATAAACGTTTAAATTGCTTTCTGCGAGAACTTTTCATTGACAGTGAGTCGTATTCATTTGCCCCAAAAGAAGAAACTCAGAATTTTTTAAGCACCCACACCCGACAGGTGTACATACAAAAATCACAAATGCAACACTCAATGTTTACCATCGTTGGGTACGAATTCTGGACATTTTTAAGTCGCTGAGCGCCCTCTGTTCGAATTATTATATATGAAAGTATAATTATGACAACATTGCATTAAGAAAATTAATAAACTATTAATAATAATGAAAAAATTTAAAAATTTAAATCATTGCTGATTTAAACTAACCATCACGTGGATGTTTTGTCTTGCCATTTTCATTTTTCTTTTCTTCTGTTCTATTTTCAACGTGTTAAAATTTGGAAGCAATATCGCTAATATGGTTTAAAAATTAATTATTTCAAACAACAGGTAATTGTCATGATTTTGAAAACTTTTGACAAATGGAATAAATTTTAATCAAAAATACTTCTTTGCTACTGGTAAAAATCATAAATGAATTTTTTCTCATCCCGACGACACTCTAATATACGATGGTGAACTTCGCCTTGTTTGCTGCCACTCGAAGAATGCGATTTGAAGGCAGGCAGTGAATTCATCAACAAGTCGGATTTATGACACCGTCTCAATGCGATGCGACGTAGATGAAACATTATCTGACGTCATGAATATTTTAAACCAATGAGAATTGTAATAAAGTGGCGTATTTATGATCTCAATTGGAACGAAAAAATCAATCACTTAATGGTTAAAAATGAAGGCAAAGAAAATATCCCGTGTTGTAAAATTAACAAAAGTTTCAATTTAAAAAAAGAATAGAAAAAGTCATAAAAGAATTAATAAAAGACATCATTCTTTTATGAGTCTTCAGACTCATAAAAGAATGAAGTGAAAATATGACTTGATGAAAGATAAACTGTGCTCGATTTTATTTTCATAGATCATTTCTTTTAAACAATGTTTAAGCTTTCAACGGCTTACAGAAAAATGTTAACAACTCATTCTACGTTATATTAAATTTGAGATATATATAAATTTGACATTTTAAAATATTTGCATTTAATTTAAAATACAGAAGCCAAATAATGATTGAGTTAAATGCAAATATACACATTTTAACAGCATTTTTATTCTCTCAAAGTTTGTAAATTTGGTATGTGATGGATACATTTTTCAAAAAATATCTCTTTAAACAAATGTAATTTTTTCATTTTTGTCAATGTTTTAGGTATTTCTTTTAGAATTACTTCTGAATTAATACCACCGATCGTTTTTAATGTCAAATATGAAGCTTGTAATTTCCTAACTAATATTTTTATATTAGTGGTAATAAATTATTATAATATGGGAAACATAATTTTATTCAACTTCTTCTTCTTTACAGGCAAGACATTGCGTGATATAGATAGAGTAGATACATTACAAGTTGATACAAACAGTGTTGATATAAACCACACGCCATCATGGTGGGCTATCAAAAGGTAAATATTCCATTTTTATATTAACTCAACTCAATGTATTCCTAACTGTGTGGCTCTTACTGAAGTAAATAAATATATCGAAAATTTATAACAATTCGTGTGGAATTGCTTATGAATCTTACAAAAATTGCATTACATTTAAAGAAAATTATTAAAAAATGCATTTGATGTGATTTCGTACAAATATGGTGCACTTATGTACTTTTATCTACACATGTTTTAATTTTCAGTCCATAATGCATATTTTACTACGAAGCTTATCTTAAAATTCATTCCCAAAAAAAGAACTGATACCAACAAATATTTTTTATTTGAAATTTTTGAAAAAAGTTTTGAATTTAATGATAGTAAAATATTTTTAATGAATTTAGTTCTATTATTTTATCAACGATATTAATCTGCAAATGTAGAACAGAAATGCAGTGTAGTTACAAAAAACTTAAAATTAGTTCCATTATCTGATTATCCTTTTTGAAAGGCATTTTTATGAAAATTAATTTGTAAATGAGCTATGAATAAATTGTAAAAGACTCTGTAAAGAGTGCGAGAAAGACTAAAAGAGTTGTGTAAAAGATTTGTGAAAGAATTGATGATGAAATAAGTGAGAATTAATAATAAATTAAATAAATACCAATTTAAACACTATTTATGGCGTAGTCCATAAAGCATATTAGAAGGTAAGCGACCTGTTTTTTTATTGTTGTGAGGAAAAAACAATATGCAAGAGCATGAAGCCGATTTTATTGAATAACGATATCAATAGCATTTAATAATGCGCTAAAGTGTGTTAGTGTGTTCCTCAATCTCGCTTCTGATGACCAATTTTAGATCTTCCAGTGAATTAGGGGTATCTCTATAGACAATCCTTAATGTAACTCTTATAGAACGAATTTAAACCTCGATAGTATGAGAAAAATATTCCTGGAATTTCTCAGCATTTAATGCAATCAGAATCTCACCAAACACGATTTTAAGATACGTGAAGACGTCACCAATTCTATGGGTACGAACCCCACCCTACTTGCATTAGCATCGGAATACCATGTTGACATGGCCCGCTTCAGAGTCAAATTTACACTCTAGCAACACTCTATACTGCACTCTTAAGAACATACTGTCAACGACTATGGAGACAATTATTGCGTGCACACCATTACACTTGGTGTCCTTTTCTTCCCTAACTTTCTATGACATTCCGATTAAACTATGAATATACTTCTATTATTCTCATAAAAATTTCTTACAATAAATAATTGTCTTTCAAAATTAGTAATACGATACACTTGAAATCACCTGAAATGTCAATGTATGTGTGTGCTATAACAATGGGGAAAAACTATTCCTATATCAATAAATTTGAAATCAGAAACTTGATATATTTCTATCACGTTTTATGGACCACTCATATTGATTTTCAGATTAAAAGCAGTAAGTTGCTTTTTACACATGCGCTTAATATTTTAATTAAGTAGTTTGTAATCCACAATATTACTTATTTCCATACTATAAGACTTTCAAAATGTTACTTTGATGCTAAGTTGCCAGAGTTAAATATAAGCAAAATTTTTATGTATGAAAATTACGATTTAGGCCGTGAAAATAGTAAATACTATGTTGAATTTGTCAATTTTTATGCATGTTTTATAAATTTAAACTAGACAATAATAGCATCATAAGAAAAGAATTTTTTTAATGAAAAATATCATAAAAGCTGTAATGTATATAATAGTATATTAAATGTGATAAATGATTTCTTACAGTTTAATTCTTATGGTACACTTTTGTTAAAAAAATGCATCCAATTTCATCATCATATTTGGGGTGATACACATGATTTTTAAGAATAACTTTTGACAAAATCTTTTAGTAAATTTTATATTAAAATATATGCTAAAAATTTAAAACTCCTAAAAATCATTTTAATTATAGATAACAATCAAAAGAGTAATATTATTGAAAATCTTATGGTAAAAGAAAAATTTAACAAACTAACTTAATTAGCATTTAATTTTTTATCCTTCCTAAACTAGATCTTTTGAAATGAACTCCTTACATGTAATTAATTTGTTCTCTCGACAGGAAAAAATTGAGTCGAGACAACCGTCGACTAAGAAGAATGTGTCGTCGAATGGTGAAATCAAAAGCCTTTTATTGGATAGTAATTGTTCTCGTTTTTTTAAATACTTTAGCTCTAGCATCAGAACATAATAGTCAGCCTCCATGGCTGGATTATTTTCAAGGCAGGTTTTAATTTTATATTACTTTAATTATCTTTACTTTACATTAATTTCAGATTATATATATATATATATATATATATATATATATATAAATGTATATATATATATATATATATATATATATATATATATATATATATATATATATATATATATATATATATATATATATATATATATATATATATATACACATATATATATATATATGTATATATATATATATATATATATATATATATACTGCTTTAGTAAAGATGGGAAAATTTGTTATTTAATAAAATAATATAAATAATTAAGTGTTACACTTCAATAAATTTGTTTCTTATTGTGAAATATAAAATTAGAAATAAATTAACAACTAGTCCTTTTAAAAGACTCATTTTTAAATAAAAATTTAAAATAACAAGTGTTCTAACTATGGTATTACTAACTTCGATGACACTCACCAAGATGACTCAGGATCACACAAGAATTACGGGTAGGACACGTCTTCCTGACTCAATAAGGATATTAAAATGCCTGGATCATAAATAGTTTATCTTTTGACGTAGTCTTCACTGCAGACAGAAGGGTTAGAGGATGGTGGATTTCACGAAATCACACACACATAGAAAGCAGTTATGCTTCTGGGAAACATGTTTCTAACATAAACAATGATCCAGCATCTCAGAGGATGTACGCCAAAATGGTATTTGTTGAGCTGAATTCCTATTTAAACCTAGTTTTTGTGACTTCATTAGCAATTATGTAAATGTGGTTCTCTCTTTAGGGTCACACGTAATTATGTAGAACCGACACATATGCCAGACCCCGCGGACACTGTATGAAGTCTAGTAGAGGACATTCCTAATAGTCTGACACTGTATGAAGTCTGGTAGAGGACGTTCCTAATAGTCTGACGGCACAGATTTTATTTTTTGTCGCAGACGAATGATTTCGAATTGACACGAATTACTGACAACATAATCGGTATTTCAAGCAACAAATGTGAGATATGCTGACCAACAACTGCATATATCTATTACAGCACTTCCGGTTATTGAAGAATGTTGCTTTCAACTTCATCTGCACTTTTCATGTTGCTATTGGCAAAAATGAGATGCAGATCCCTGTTTCTGAACTTTCATGATTGTTTACATATGAAGCGTATTTAAAGTGAGAGAGATAGTTTTTTTTTTAGTACTTTCTAGAAACCAAGCGTGAGGGATGGTGAACTCACATACGTTACATGCTCACCACTCGACAAATACTTGTTCTTCAATCACCTGAAAGGATCAGACTACTTGATAACTTGGAACGGAGTTACTAGATTTATTGGACAATGCACATGTTACAAGTACTACGTGCGTATCCGTTCTTCAGTTAACACCATGCTAGAATTCTCACCTATTTAAGCCTCTTTTACGTAATCATTTCAAAACAACATTTGGACAACGATGAATATATCACAGTTATCCAGTGAACTAGTTTGCTTTGACGCCTAATTTATCGTGTTTAAATTACACTAATGGCTATTAAAATTGCTACACCAGGAAAGCGGCACACCACACACGTGAAATTTGCATGACAGGTAGAACTTGCTGTGATATGCAAATGATTAGATTTTCAGCGCATTCATACAAAGCAGGCGACAGTAGCGACATTTACAATGTGTATAAAACCAGAGATTTGACAGCAGTTTTCTCATACTTAATTTCCGTTTCAACGTTGTTTTTGCAAAGAAAGTTGTTGTAATGCCTCATGTAAGAAGAAGAAATGCCTATCAGCACGTGTCTGACTTTGATCGAGGAAGGATTATAGCCTACCGAGATTGCGGTTTATCGTACTGCAATATTGCTGCTTGCGTCGGTCGAGACCCCATGACTGTTAGCAGAATATGGAATCGATGGGTTCAGGACAATCATACGGAACGTCATGCAGGATCTCAGCGACTCCCCATCACTAACAGCAGAGAAGACAGACATCTTATCTGCATGGTCACAAGGGATCGTACAGCTACGTCACGAACCCTGAGTCGAGAAATGGAGTCATTTGCAAGGCAACAAGTTTCTGCTCGAACAGTTCGACGACGTTTGCAGCAGCATGGATTGTCTGCACGGTGACCATGGCTTCGGCTACCATTGACGCTGCGTCACAGATAGGAGCGCCTTCAATGGTGTGATCAGCGACGAACCTGGACGTGGGAATGGCATCACGTCATCTTTACAGATGAATCTCGGTTCTGTATACAAGACCCTGATGGCCGCATCCGTGTTTGGAGGCATCGTGGAGAACGCGCATTGCCAGCTTGCATTGGACATCACCATACTGGCCCATCTGATGGAGTATGGTATGGGGTGCCATTGGATACACGTCTCGATCACCTCTTGTTCGCATTACCGGCACTTTGAACAGCAACCATTACATTTCCAATGTGTTAAGGCCCGTGGCTCTGCCCTATCTTCGAGGCCTCCCTAATGCTTTGTTTCAACAGGATAATTGCACGACCGCATGTTGCCCGTACTGTTCTGAACTTCCTTGATACAGAACAGGTTCGACTGTTACCCTGGCCAGCACGTTCTCCTGATCTGTCACTAATTGAGAACGTGTGGTCAATGGTTGCCGAGCGATTGGCACGCCATCACTCACCATCCACTACTGTCGATGAACTGTGGCATAGTGTTGAAGCTGCATGGTCTGAGATCTCCGTACATGCCATACAATCTCTGTTTGAGTCCATGCCTAGGTGGATAAATGCTGTTATTGCAGCCAGAGGTGGCTGCTCTGGGTACTGATTTCTCAAGATCTATACATCCTAATTTCCTGTAAATCTAATCACTTGTTCTTTCCACTATAATGTATGTGTCCAATAAATATCATTCTGTGTTTTGCATTCCTTCTTGGTGTAGCAATTTTAATGGCCAGTAGTGTACTTCTTTTGAGAACTTAAAGAATTTTAATTGAAGTACAACTTTAATAGAATAGTTATTCTAGAAGACATTATATACTGATTCATTTACTACATTTTTATAAGTAAATTACTACATATAAAACTATTTAAAATCAATTTCTTTCCCTTAACAGAATAGTTTAATTTAAATGATGAAGAATATATGTAAATTGCTTTTAAATTAATTTAAATTTTTATTTAAGTAAGTAAAGACTTTCAAAAATTTGATTGAATGTTAAAAAGTAAATACCGCCGGGAATTAGGATATATATATATATATATATATATATATATATATATATATATATTCCTAAAATTAGAATATATATAGGTGAAATTTTGTTTAATTTTGATTCAATGGACAACATTTTTCTTCTTTCAGTTAAATAAAGAAACATAACAGTAAAATTTTACTCAAGAAACCTGTTCTGGTTTTGTAATCGTTTAATAAGTTAAAGTTTCAAAATTTCTTAACAAATATATTGTTTGATTGATAACCAAATGAAATGAAAATTTATAAAATATAATTTATATAATAGAGGGTGTCCATGCTACTCTAAATATTCAATATGTAATTCAATATCCATTATGACATTTTCAAAAGTAATTCATTTATATAAATAAGAATAAAAATTATCTAAGAATATAGAATTTGTGTACAATTTAATTTTCCACCATTCATCATCACATTTAAAGAAATAGCAAATTTTACTTTTTTTTCCATTACAGAAATTGCGAATTTATTTTTTGTTGCGCTCTTCACATTGGAGATGCTCCTGAAACTATTTAGTCTAGGATTTCAAGGCTATTTTGTATCCCTCTTCAATCGTTTCGACTGTTTCGTCGTCGTAAGTTCCATTCTAGAAACTGTTTTAACGTACTCTGACGTCATGCCACCTTTGGGTGTATCTGTGCTTCGATGCGTACGTCTTCTCCGAATTTTTAAAGTTACAAAGTAAGTAGTTATATATCTATATCTATGCATATATATATATATATATATATATATATATATATATATATATATATATATATATATATATATATATATATATATATATATATATATATATATATATATATATATATATATATATATATATATATATATATATATAAATATATATATATGTATATGTATATGTATATATATAAATATATATATATATATATATATAAATATATATATATATATAAATATATATATATATAATATATATATATATATATATATATATATATATATATATATATATATATATATATATATATATATATATATATATATATAAAATATAATATACAAGTCCTTTAATGTTTTTTTAAGAAAACTAATTTAATTTATTCTGATATTTATACATTTTTGTTGTACATTACTGGAACTGTGTGGTGATGTGAAGCTTTTTTATTTATAGGAAATATTTACAAAATATTTTTGGTTGACAAAGTTTGGAAAATAATTTCCTTCACACTTGTTTTGATCATATTGCATTTACAAAGAATATGCTTTCGTGCAAATTAATGTCAACAAAAAACATGATCTCCTTATGGATTCTACTTATTTAATACATTTTTTTTATGATAATGCTATTAGAATCTATTAATATTAATTCATACATGTTGCACACTATGTTTTCTATTAAGATGGGGAGTGAGTTCGTAGAGTTTCTACCAAAAAGACTTTTATTGAAACAAAAAACAATAATTATATGAATAAGTTAATCAATTATATATTCGGCGTTGCTGTTTACAACTTCTTCGCCTGGTTTGGTGTCAAAGAAGTTGTTGAGCCAATTTTTAAGGATCTCTTTATTATCGAAGGTAACGCCCTTCATATGGTTTGACAAGGAGCGGAAAAGATGGTAATCGGTCGGTGCAAGGTCCGGTGAATACGGCGGATGCTGAAGGACCTCCCATTCGAGCTCTTGGAGTGCGGCTTTGGCGACTTGTGCAACATGGGGACTGGCGTTGTCGTGAAGGAGTATAGTTTGACTATGTCGATCAGGTCTTTTCAGTCGAATAGCCTCATACACGCGGTGTAGCTGGGCAATGCAGAGCTCCTTGTTGACTGTGGCATTATTTTGAACATTTCCCAGTGCACCAAGATGTCCTGAAAAACTGACTCAACAGCTTTGACATCAGACCAGGAGATTTTTGGCGGAACGGCATCAACAAATGGGTCGAGAGGTGGGAAAAGGCTGTCAACAGCAACGGCGAATATACATGTGCTTAACTTATTGATATAATTATTGTTTTTTGTTTAAACAAAAATCTTTGGTATAAAAGTTCCCCTACCTAATAATTTCATGAGCTTTGACATGTAATTCCCCTTTAATTTTCGTATAGAGACAAATTTTAAAATTACGTTATTTTTATAAACTTTACTTTAACATTTAAGTAAAAATCAATGCTGAGTAATAATATCAATATACTTTTTAGCCGAGTAATTAATTTTATCGATGAAAACCCATACAAATATTTTAAGTCTTCATAAGCATATTAGAATCAGAAAAACCAAAATCATACGATGGCTCACTAGATTAATCTAGGATTTTTTCTAAGTTAATACTGAGAACTTTTTTTTAAATTAAAATATTATATTTACGTATTAAAAAATTTAAATTTAAAACAGGTTACTTATCATTCACGTGTGATAAAATATTTAAAAATTAGAATAATTTTAATATTTCCAAAAATATTGTTGAGGATTAAATTTAAAATATTCTGATATTAAACGCAAGATATTTTAAAATTACAATTTAAAAGAGAAATGTTTTCATAATTATTATTTATTGTTTTGCTTGTAAAAGCTAACTAGTATTTATTTGTATACATTTATAATAAAATTTTGTGAAAAAATTAATTTCTGTGTTATCAATTAAAAGTTTTTAATTAAAAGCTTTCTAAACCATAGTGTAGCATAATAAAGCTTAGAAATGTTATATTTATCATCACCATTCAATATACTTTTATAATAATATTAACTGTATATGTTTAAAATTAAAGTGATTTGCGTTATTACCATGGATTTCAAAAAATGATGGTATTATAAACATACACTTTCTAATAATATGAAACATTACACAGATAAAAATTCTTGTCCATTTTAGTTAATTGACTTTCAACCAAAAAGACATAATAATGTGTTAATAACTCCACAAATCGAAATATCTTGGTTTCTATGGTAATCTCTAAGTCAACAATTAATGACGTCATATGCAAATAAAAGAGAAATGAGGGTATCTTGTGATTGATATGGATTGTGTGTGCTTATTACTTAATCAAAAGGAATCGAAATATTTCTTTTCAAATCGTAAATAAATATTATATTTCTGCATATCTTTTTTCCTTTATATCTAAATAAATGTTCACAATTATGTTGAAATATGAGAAAAGAAGACTATAATGATTGCAAAATTTTCTCGACCAAATTATTCTACATTATTTCAAATTATTCAAATAATGTGCGGAAACTATCGAATAAATTTGTTATTGTAAAATACTAATAATTAAAAATCTTTTATATGACTTGATCAAAGATGATTTTACAAAATAAAAGTAATTAAATATCCTGATAAGTTTATATATAACGACATTTAATTACTTATATATATTACTGTTATTAAAAAATAATATTATTTATTAAAATTTAAAAAATATATATTAATTTTCGGCACAGATGCCGTATAATCCAAGATGCCAAATTCTGAGTTTGTTTATTTTTCGGCGGATTTTCTTATACATATGCCAACCTGGTTTTTATTACGTCATAGATATGGAGACCTGTAAGAATTATGCAGATAATTCTATTTTGGCAACCCAAGCATTTACGTCATCGCACACGTCGCAATACGCCATCTTGGCAACATTTCTTTATCGCCAAAAAAATTCTGAATTTGGAAATAATGGATTATAAGGCATGCGTGCCTTACTTTTTTAATTCCATACAATATGGAATTAGAAAAATTATAATTTTTTTCTTGAATACTTCCAATAAAGTTGAATCTTTTCCTTTAAAGCTAAATCAAAAAAGAAAGAATTTTTTTAATATCCTGTTTGAATATTTGTTGAATATACTTGAACTCCTAAAGAAGTCGAAGTGTAAATGATATGCATTCTTATCTAGATACTGGGCTTCATTGAGAAACCTCGTTGCTTCCTTAATCAACTCCATGAGGTCCATCGCCAGTTTATTGCTGCTTCTTTTTTTATTCATCGTCATATTTGCTCTATTGGGAATGCAAGTGTTTGGAGGGAAATTCAACAACAATCCGCACGAAGACAAACCCAGAAGTAATTTCGATTCTTTTTGGCAAAGTCTATTGACGGTATTCCAGGTATGATTTTATTAATCCTTAAAAGCGTTTAGAACTTAGGCTTTTCATTTTGATAAAAAAAAAGAAGCGAATAGTCATATTCACATTGATTTCAATAAAGATGAGGAAATGATATTATATTTTTATTTGCAATTTTATATCTTACATAAATGCGATATTAAATTTAAAGTAATTCAAATTTATGCCCTATCATATGTTATCTGATAATTTAATGGTTATAAATTATTAAGTTATTTAAGGAGCTATTTAATTTATTTTTAAAAATGTCTGATAATGTGTTGAAGCCCAGTGGCTTAGTGGTAGGTTTTCGCGTTCCCAAGTTACAGCTCCGAGGCTCAGTCCTCGACCTGGACAACATTAATTCAGTCTCTTATCTCTTTTGTAGGTAAATAAATGAGTATCGAGCATGCTCGCATTAGCTTGACCACCTAACCAGTACATATACTTCACATCACATGACCTTCGGTCGGGAAAACAAATATGGTCACCATATTCTTTTGAATCAACATTTATTTAGTGCGAAGCAAATAACCACATAAAAAATAGAACGTTTATTAATATTGATAACACATGGTTGTTTAATTTAAATTTTAATTTACTATGACATCTATTTATTTACTGAAAGAACTTTTTAATTTTTTTTAAATTAATATGCCTTTATGATACTTTCACTTAATTCTACCTATATTTCTCGAAATATTTATGAATTAATTTTTACGTAATCTATTTTAAAAAATAAATTGTTGAAAACTTAATAATTTTAAGTATTGCTTAAAATTATTATGTTTTCAAAAATTTACCACTTTATTTTATTATTAACACATTATAATTTACACAAAATTTAAATTCCATAATTTCTAAGTACAAGTATTGCTTGTACTTCGAAATTATGGAATTTAAATTAATTTCCCATTTCCACATATATTTGAATAGTTATACAAAATTAATTTAAATATATAATTAATAAAAGTTTAAGTTAATAAGAAATCTTTCAATTTTTATTCGCTTCTTTTAATATGAATTGAATTTCAAAGTTCATTTGCGTATAATCTTCATATCACTTTGAATATCAGAAATCGTAATAATATGAATATTACTATACTATAGTTATACATATATACATATACATACATACATATATATATATATATATATATATATATATATATATATATATATATATATATATATATATATATATATATATAACTAATATAATACTTCTTCGGGAGAGAATTAATTTTAATTTATATAATTTTTTTAAGAAAAATATACAAATATACAATGAGTAAATGTACATAATTGGGCTTAAAGGTTGCTCATTTTTCAAATAAAAAGTGTTCGCATTACTAGAAGGTTATAAGTACGAAACCAGCATTTAATAATAATCTCCACTTATTTGAAAAGGCACACTGTTTCTCAGTTTGGTCTACGTTAAAAGACTGGTTTCAGTATATGATGCTTAATAAATTTTAGAAAATAAGCTCAATTACATTATTCTGAATTAACAAATATATTTTCTACAAGAAAATAATTATTTATTATATTTTAATTATTTTTACACATTTTATCGTTAATTGAGTATAGTTGTGATTAATAAAAATTGCCATTATACTCATTTGTTTTCCAGATACTTACCGGCGAAGACTGGAACGAAGTAATGTACCACGGCATAAATGCTTACGGGGGAGTTGGATCACCTGGAGTTCTAGCTTGCATTTATTTCATCATACTATTTATTTGTGGAAATTGTATCCTTAATGTCAAACACGTTGTTTTAGGATTTATGATGCATAATTATAACAATTGTATCATTTTTCTTATGCATTTTTTATATCTACGCAAATATTACTTTGATATCATTAAAGGTATTTATTATTCCTGTTAAATCTATTCAATGTGGTAAAACGTTTTATTCTTGTGACATATTTATAGAATTTAAAAGAAACCCTCTGCCTCATCAATTTCTGGACCAAAATTGCATCAAAAATTGTGTATTTTTTGCATATTTTAAATCCATATATATTTGAGATTGGAAACATACATTTTTTTATAATGCATAGTGAAGGTAGAGCGGCAAATACCAAGCATTTCAAATGCCTTAATTTAGTGGACAACTAACATCATCAATTGGTGAAAACCACAATTACGCGTTTAATACTGTATACATCTTTTTTTGATTGAGAAATGAGCAAATTTTGTACATATTTCAGCATGGAAATTGTGAAATTAACAACCAGAATGTTAAAAGAATACATTTATTCCGAAATTATTGTTTTTATGAATTATTTAACTTAACAATCGAAGATATTTTGTTGAATGTATTTTTGGCTATCGCTGTCGATAATTTAGCCGATGCAGAGAGCCTTACTGCAATAGAGAAGGTAAAAAACTGATGAACTTAACTCTCTCTTAAATTATGCATAATAAACATCTCTGTGTCACAGAAGCAAAATGTTTGAAATATAAGAAATTGGTATTTTGATCTTTAAAAACATTGGCTAACTATTAGGTTGGGGAATAAGTTCGTAGCGTTTTTACCAGACTTTTATTTAAACAAAAAACAATAAATATATCAATAAGTTAATCAATTATATATTAGCCTTAGATGTTTACAACCTCTTCCCACCTCTCCACCCATTTGTTGATGCCGTTCCACCAAAAATCGCCTGGTCTGATGTCAAAGCAGTTGTTGAATCAGTTTATAAGGACCTCTTGGTGCACTGGGAAATGTTCGAAAAGAATGCCACAGTCAACAAGGAGCTCTGCATTGCCCAGCTACACCGTGTGAATGAGGCTATTCGACTGAAAAGACCTGATCGACATGGTCAAACCATGCTCCATCTCGGCAACGCCAGACCCTGTGTTGCACCAAGTCGTCAAAGCCGCATTCCAAGAGCTTGAATGGGAGGTCTTTCAGCATCCGCCGTATTCTCCGGATCTTGCACCGAACAATTACCACCTTTTCCGCTCCTTATCAAACCATATGAAGGGCGTTACCTTCGATAACAAAGAAGTCCTAAGAACTGGTTCACGATTTCTTTGACACCAGACCATTTTTGGCGGAACGGCATCAACAAATTGGTCAAGAGGTGGGAAAAGGTTGTAAACAGCAACGGCTTATATATACTTGATTAACTTATTGATATAATTATTGTTTTCTGTTCAAATAAAAGTCTTTGGTAAAAACGCAATGAACTTATTCCCCAACCTAATATTTTCCAGAAAGCACAAATAAGTCAGACAAATCATTTGAATAAATATCATTTCTCTAAGAAAACATTTGTTGGTAAATTTTTATCAATCGCAATTAAAAATTGGTATGACGATATTTTAGCTTTCTGTATATTTAATCACACAGTTTAAAATTATCTGCAATATTTCACAGGAGGAAGAAGAAAATGAAAAAGAGCAAGGCAGTATAATTTACTCAAAGGACCACGATGAGTTTGATGGATTGGAAGATGACAGTAGACATACCAGCAAGAGGAAGAAGAAGAAACGACACAGCATTTCATCCTCCAGCTGTTCGGTTGAGAAGCCATCTAAAACGGAAACGCCACAGATGAACCACAACATGTTCATTCGCATGTATGTGATGAATGAATTTAATGACTAATTATATGAACATTATTAGTAAAATTAAAAAATTTTAATAAATATAGAGTGTTGGAGAACAAGCATAAATAAGTATAAAAGTAAAAAATAAATTTTTAAATATTCAGCAAGCGAATAATTTTTCAAAAAAATTTTTTTAATTATGGAACTTTTTTCGAAATTTGGTTCCCATGGATACAAGATCTTCCCCATTGTCAGGAAATGCAACATCATGCATTTTACCCCTCGTCATCTACTTTCCAGCTTAAAAGAGGACTTGTTTCGAAGTCCTCTTCTTGTTTTGGACTTTTTATTTGTTCACTATTTCTTGGATCTGGCTAAAAGCCTATTGGCTAACCAGAAAAGATAAGAAACAACCACAACAACAAATATATACTAGCAGGAAACTCCTTAGCGTAGGCCATCAAATAACTTTCACACTAGAAGAATTTAATTATTTAATTCGTGCAATAGTAATATGAGAGGAAATTGCTTATTGCAGACAAAAAAACAGTTTCATTTCTGATATTATTGATTACTGACACATCAACATTGTGTTGATACAGTCATGCTTACTCAGCGGTTGTTTTTTCAAGATTCTTAGAAGACGATTCTTTAAGAGAACAATAATGGAATCCGTTTTACTGTTCAACAACATACATTGTAGTTTTGAATTGTTATCTGAGATTTGAGATTTTCCTATCAACTGCTCTGCATCTGATACATTTTCTCTCACTGAACACATTTTTAATATCATTAATTGTGAATTACCATTGTGAAGACTTTAACAGATACTTATCTTGATTTTGTCGTGGTGAGAAAGCACTTTTAAAACAAAGATTGAAATTTTGATGTCAAGATGAAAGTGCATTAATTTTATTTCAGGGTAATTGTATTGCATAAGGAATAAATTTAATTAATCCGTTCCGTGTTTTCCATCCTTGAATATTTGTATAGGAATAACTTATTTAACAGTCATAAAACATTTCCATTAAGATACTTTTTCTAACTTGGTGTTGGCTTTAAATAATGAGCAATATATTAAAAATTAATTATACATAATCGTAAAAATAAACATATTTTAACACACATGTGCCCTTTAATGAATTCTTAATTCTAGTTTAGCATGCATACCTTTACCAATAACTAAACTAAAATGTTAAAGTATGTTTAGTTATTGGTAAACTAAAATGTTTACCAATAACTAAACTAAAAAGTTAAAGTTGATAATCATTAAATCCACAGGCTAAATAACTATAATGTCTGTGGATTTAATGATTATCAACTTTTAATTTTTTAGTAAATAATATAATTTGGTAAAATAATTGAAAATATGATTACATTTAACTTAAGAACATTCTTAATAATTGTTTGTGATTATTTTTTGATCAAATGTTACCGCAGGATTTTGATTTTTATTTAAACACTAGTTTTAGTACTGTATAGTTTAGTACTGTATAGTTTTAGTACTGTGTAAGTATAGTTGTAACACTATAATCTTAATTATACGGAATTATAAAATTATTATAAATTATATTGTAAAGTATATTTTTCTTTTCTGATACATATCGTTAGTATTCAAGTATCTAGAAAAAATATTTCACCTTATTTTTCTTCATAATAATTTTGCATAATATCAATGGTTATATTTACATCATCATTAAAATTTAGTTTTTCGCATTTGTGATGTTTACAATATTTTATTCATTATTAATAGTTTTATAATCAGTTTGTTTTTCCATACTTTTAATAACATACATGCTGAACTAGTTTTAAGATTTATCAGTAGTAGTGATTTCTGAATTGCTTTGTTATAGAATTTTTTTAAAAAGTTAATGATTTATAAAGCTATGACACCCTACAAATTAAAAGTATTGTAATAGCTTGAATGTCTGATATCTTAAATTGTTTTTTTTTCTAATTTTAGAGATTCAAGCAATTGCTTTAAATCTAAAGGCTTAGCAGATTCATCAATGATTTGTAAATGTGAAAAACTTTCTATAAGGAACGCCTGAAATTTTTGTTACAGTTATTGATAGAAATGTTTTATGCTTTTTTATTATTATATGGGAAATGAATCATTTTTGCTGTTTTTTGCTTCATTCAAAGGGAAACTTATAATTTGTTACATTATACTGCATTCTTTATATACAAATCTCTAATTTTTAAGGGTCTTGCAGTTTCACATTTATCTTATTTTCATACCATTTTCTTTAGTCCACTGACCTTGCGCCACACGTTGAATCAAACCAACCAACCAACTTCTTAAGTCCACTAATTTTGAAATTTTGTCAGCTTGATAATTTTTGTTGTTGTTGTTTTATTTAATGTATGTTAATCTATTTTATTTTTCGCACACAATGATCTCGCGCTGAATGAATTCTTAAAAATTTCAAACTATTTTTAACTAATAGAAGAACAATAAAATTCCATATCTGACTTTCCTCCATTTCTTGCTGTTGCGTTACTAAAACACACATGTCATGTTCATTTTCTTAAAGATTTAAGAAAATTTAAATTTATGTATTTATTTTTAAATGAACGTGTTCTCTTTTCTCTGTATTCACACATGGTCATTTCGGTACTATATAAGATGTTCATTTAAATTTAGTAATTATTTTCATTAATTAATAAATAGAATGATAATATCATCTTTGTTATTTAAAATCTTTTGTTCTAAATAATAGAAAAGTTAATTTATTATTATCAAAGAAGTAATATTTTATGATATTCTTCTTCTTTTTTTTTTGTAAAACCTCAAGCTGTCTAAAAAAGTCATATAATGTTTTACTTCAGTCAATCTTGTCTCATTATTGTAACAAATTTTAATTGCCATTTTATTATATCGCCTTTAAAGATAATTTTTATTCTTTTTAGGCAACGGGAAAAAGCTGATAATTTGGTAAGTTATGTGAATTTATTAAATAATAATTTCTAAAAAATATTTAAAAGTAAAATATTTTAATATAAAATTGTGTGTGCCAAAGTTATAAAGCAATTAGCTTAAAGAATAAACATACAACTTAAATGTATCAGATATTAAAATTTTTATTTTCTAAAAATGGGATATAATAAATGATTACATAAATATCCTAACTACTCATTAGATATTACATTGGAAGTATTACAACGAAACCTACAAAATGAATATAAATTTTTTTTTGGTATTACTTATAATTAATTTAAAATCAAAGCAATTCGAATATTAAAATAATGTTTGATTCTTATTGCTATGATTACATATTTTTGACAGAAAATGTAACTTATGATAAAAGTGTCTGAATATAATAACGCATCAATAATAATAAAATAATTTATGCATATTAAAAAGACATACATAACTTTTTATATTAAATTGTAGATTCAATGAGTTTGTTACTAAAAAGCTATAAATGTTTGAACTACAGTATGACTGAAGGAATTTATGTTTACTTTAATAACTCTCATTGTACTCATCTTCAGCTGCCTTATAAATTGAACATTTTTTAATTTCAAATTATTTTTAATTGACTTAATTTTCCTGTTAATAAAATATTTGTAATATTTTTTAAATATTTTATTCCATATAATATTAATGAATAGCCTAATATAGAAATACTTTGAAGGAATATGGTAGTACTGCAAATCTATAATTAAAAAAAAAACATTCAAAGAGAAGAGTAATAAATGAATAAGAAAATTTATAAAACAGTTAAAAGAATATTTGTAAAACAGTTAGATTAATGCATAGATAGAATTATATCAAGACTGCAAAATAATAATTTTAATAAGTTTATAATTATCTTGATGAAATATATATTACACTTAAAGAAAAAAATTTTGATTTCAAGATTAACTACAGTAAAATTTAATTATATAATTGATGAAAGGGGTTACATTTCATATAGGGCCGTGGTAGCCTAGAGGTTAGGGTATCGACCTTCCATCCAGAAGGATGGGGTTCGATTCCCAATGCCGCCAAAGACCCACCGAGTACATGCGATATACGTGCTCGTTAAAACTATGGAATCGAAAGTCCTGTGATCGGTCGTTGAACAGTTACCATGAATGCAATGGTCTGAAGAAAATTTCCTTCCCCTTCAGATCATCACCGTATACCTTCGGTGTTCCCCTTCAGATCAATGTCAAATTGAGAAAGTGGATCCTTTGGTGGTGCCATCTATCGGAGAATTTAAAAAAGAGCAAAGACTTACTTTCACATTCGTGGTGCTCTGATTAAAACGAAAGACGATCCCTATTAAAATTTTCATTGCCAAGGCATAGCGAGCTTGGCTTGTCCAAGTGTCATTAGTAACAACAACAACATTTCATATACGTGACGAAAAGACTCATAAATTATAATTTGATAAAAAATTATTATAAAGCTATTGTACTACTGCTCTGATAATTACTTATCATTATTACATTGTACAACGCTATAGCTGATAAAACAATCATTATTTGTAAAAATGCGCTTAATAAATAAAAAATGCTAAATCTTAGATAATGGAAAATATTGTTCAATTCACCAAAAAAAAAATGTATATGGTCCAAATGAATTAAACTTTTCTCATTTCAACAGTGATTGAAATGTATGCAAACAAATAAGTAATTTTATCTTATTTCAGATAAAGGTGAATCAAGATACTGCATATGAAAAGATGGATGGTGAAGCGGAGAAAGAAGTGACAACGGGTGAGGATTTCCTTCCAGAGCATTTATAATAGATGCAATACACTGCATGTTGTATTACTTATAAAAATGGTGATCTCCCGCACATTGATCGTCTATCTTGTACCATTTATTTCTGCAAAATGTCTGCATGTTATTTTTCAGAATGCAATAAGAATAATAGTTTTGAGCATGGTGATGTTCAAAAAGACAATCAGGGTTTATATAAAAGTATTTAAATTGTGTGCTTAGGGAGTTCATAGTTGTTGTAAAACTTATCTTGATACTAATCAATCAGATTTAAGAAGATAAGCAAACATTTTGTTACATTGATGAACAATAATAATTTCATTAAAAAATTTTTATAGCCAAATAAACTTTCTCGCACTAAAAATTCAGCCAATATTACGTTCTTGCTTTATAATAATAGGATGGGCAGAACAACACGAGAAGAATGTCAGAATCACGAAATCTCCATAATATTTCTCCATAATGATATTAAAGAGTTTGTTCATTTTTGCTTCTCTAGATATATCAAGTCATTCATAAAAAACAGTTTCATTTACTTAAAAACTTACATATGATGTTATATTTGAATTATTGTTGGGTTTAGTTATTTTTCTTTTAAAATATTTTCATTCAATCAATAAACAATATTCGTTATTGTCTTTTTCTTATTTTCCACTTCCGTACTCTATGAGGCATTTCTGCCTATTGCACTTGGCACTTGATTTCGCAAATTCTGTTTCTTTTTCATAGTTCATTTTCAATCCTAAATATCGTTTCATAAATAAGCATCAAAAGCTTCCACTCTTCCAAAACTGACAACTATACTCCATTTTAAACTTCTTAAGAGCAACAGAATTGCTAGAGGCGTATATCAAAATATATCTTTTGATTACAATTAATTTTTCTTGCATGTAATAATTCTATATAAGTTGTATGATGTGATAGAATCTGCTAAAATTTTGTATTTCACACCGGAAATTTCGCTTAAGTTTGTATGATTTATTCACAGCACTGTATTCATTTTCTGTACGGATAATTGCATGCTTATATGTAAATAATTTTCTAAAGAAATAAATTATGAATCTGTAAGGATTGAATAACTTTATTAGCCCCAAATAAAAATTAATTTATTTCTCTATTGTGTGCATAAATTTATTCAAATTTTTTTGTTGATTTGTTCCATTTTTCATAATTCTATAGATTATCCCCTATAGCTGCGTATACTTCATTTAAGTGGATAATGGAGAATTTATAATGCATGGGTATATATATATATATATATATATATATATATATATATATATATATATATATATATATATATATATATATATATATACATATATGCAAAATATTATCAATTCACTAAATATATTCCATACATTAAATATATATTGTTTGAATTATATAATGTTGTTGTAAGAATGTATTTGATTATAAAATATGTATTGTTTGGAAGAAATATTGTTCTTGTTTCATGAATGAATTTAATTCGTATTTAGTGGAATTTAATGCTGAAGATGATGAAGCCGATGAGGATGATGAGGAAGATGACGATGAAGATGATACATCTGTTTCAACTGCACGACCCAGGCGTCTTTCAGATATACATATGGACACCAAAATAAAGCCTATACCTGCTTACACATCATTTTTTATTTTTTCACACAACAACAGGTAGAGTTTTGTATTCTAATATTTTGCATTTTTTAAGACTTTGAAACAGTCTATAAATTTAGAGCCTATAAAAGCTCAATAATGAACATATACATCTGTATTAGACATTAATAGGATTACTGTAGAGGGAGGTTTTATCATTTAAAAAATTATACAAATATAAAAATATATTCATGAGCAATCTACATTTATCTACTATTGATCACGAATTTCCGAAGCCGAGCTGATAGCATCTAGTTAGAGTTCTTCCCTTCGATTCAACAGTACATGGATTCGAATCCCACCTTAGGCATGGATGTTTGTAGTGGTGAGGAATATACTTTAAATTGTAAAAGTTCCAGTCTAATTAGCTTTCGTGTAAAAATTTACCTTTAAGCGACCAATAAGCGAAAAACTAACTTTCGGATGTAAAATGACGAATTAAAAGCAATTTAAGCGCAACCAATAGATTGAAGACATGCACATCAAAAGGTATTTAAAAATATAAGTAAAATTTTCTTTTTACCCATAAATTTTCTGCTACAGAAAGTTATAAAGGAATGGAATATTTATTAGATTGATAAATATTTGATGACAATTATTTCAACTGGAATTTTTACTTTTAATTCGAGGGTTACTCTGAAATTTTTGACATACGCGCAGACGCGAATTTACAAAATAAAAATAACGGTTTAATTTTAAAGTACAAAGTATTTTAACACAGAAGATGATTTTTTACCGACTTGCTTCAACTTGTTTAGCGTGGAATAAATTTTAAACAGAAGAGAAAATGGAGTCGACGCGAGAACATTTTCGCGCTATGATTTTCTATTTTTTCAAAGCAGGATTAAATCAAGAAGAATGCGTTCAACGGTTGCAATTAGCATTGGGTGATGAATTTCCAGATCGTGCTACTGTATTCAGATGGCTTAGAGAATTTAGAAGAGGTTGCAATTTTCTTCAGGATGAAGAACACACAGGAAGGCCGCCGTCGGCAGTCATCCCGGATAATGTGTCTGCCATACGAAAAATGTTAATGGATGCTAATCTCTTTACCTATCAAATGATACAGAAGGAACTTAACATTGGATCCGCAGCCATACGCAAAATCATTCATGAAGAATTACATATGAAAAAAGTAGTTTGCCGTTGGGTTCCCCATAATCTAACTGAGCATCAAAAAGAGGAACGTGTCAGAATCAGTAAAGAAACTCTTAATATGCTGAATGATGGTGGCCACCGCATCATTTCTAAAATTGTAACAGGTGATGAAACGTACATACCGTTTTTTGACGTTCCAACACGTCAAGAAAGTAAAGTATGGGTCTTTAAAGATGATCCCACGCCAACAATGGTGAAAAAACAACGCGCACTGAAAAAAGTGATGTATGCCGTTTTCTGCAGAAGTACGCGATTGGTCAAAGCCATCAAGTTGGCAGGACAGAAGACAGTAACAGCAAACTGGTATACCACTCAATGTCTTCCAGAAATTCTACAAGAACTGAATGTTAGGGGACTATTGCTTCACCATGACAATGCATCTTCACTTACAGCCGGATTAACAGTTGAGTTTCTTAAAGAAAAACAAATTAAAGTGATCGAACATCCGCCGTATTCACCTGATCTAGCTATGTGCGACTTTTGGTTATTCTTTAATCTAAAAAAGAACTTACGTGGACGTCGTTTTCATTCAGAAGAAGAGATTGATGTTGCTATAAATTCATTTTTTTCATTTATTCGAAGAAATAAATGGCTTGAGGCATTTAATCTGTGGAAAATTCGTCTACAAAAGTGCATTGATGCTGGAGGAGACTACTTTGAACACACCTAAAATTTTGTAAGTATAACTTTAAAAACCTTGTTGTATCTCAAAAATTTCAGAGTGACCCTCGTACGAAATTTTGTTTTACATTGTAACTAAAAATACTGGGTTATTTTCAAATATTTTTCATTAAAGAGATGAACTTAATTTTAAGGAGAAAATTCTACTTTAAAGCTTTTCTCTATTATTAATATCAACACGAATCCGTGTCATTTAATTTTCAATATATGATCAGTATAGGACATTTGATGCTAATGATGTTGTTTTTCAACTATTTAAACAATAGTTTTTTGTTAATTTTAAACAAATTCCTGCAACAATCAGTAAAAATATCAAATGATAATCTATTTTATTTACATAAGAATTAAAAATCCTTTTTTCTGTAATAAAAGAATTTATACTTCATATTTTATATAAAGCTCCATTTACCTATTTCTGATAAGTATTATTTAAGTTACAGAATAACTCATATTTTTTAATATCAGAAATTTACCAATAGTTAGCAAAACATTTGTAAACTATTAAATACCTGTTTCTCATTATATCAATTATCATTGTTTGTCGTAGTGTAATACGACATAACCAAACCCTGAGAAAATAGGTGTGTGTATTTTTATTGCACTTTAAATTTAAGAGTTTCCTCTTTTCCTTTCAAACTAAGCGGGAATAATATAAAGGAAAGGATGTAATAAAAATTGGCACAATGATACAAGTGCAATAAAAGAATAAATTTTCCCTTTCGGAAGGGTTGAGTGATCTGGAGGAAATTGCAGGCAAAGTATATTGTTTTATGATATGTATTATTTGTAAATCTGACCAGTCAGGAATGAGGGGGGAGAGATTTCTGACCTATCCCATAGAAGTATAGGAGGAACTACAGAACTTTGGAAAACCAATGGTGTAAAGAGGAGGAGCTAAGCCGAAAATTATGAAGAGTTAAAAACTGCGTCAAAACACAGAGAAGACACACAGATGTCCCAGAGAGGCCCGACATAGAAAAGGAGTCCACAATTGAGGACTGGGTCCTCATTGAGCATAAGGAGACGCTAAAACGATGTTAGTTGTATACAAAATAGAAACATCGTATGCCAGAAGGAACCCTGCCTCGAATTTACAGAATGGAGCTGCAGATGTCCGCCAAATAGACGAACAGAATAGAAACGACAGAGTCTGAGGAGAGATACCAAAGAAAGAGAGAAAAGAGGGAAAGCCTATGAGCGAGGAGCAAGCCAAGCGAGATCCTGGTCACGGCACCAAATTATGTTGTGGTGAACTCGGTAATTTTCGAAGAATCCCGAGGAAACCCAGATTCGTTTTTCAAGTAATTGAATGACAGAGATAAATTCAAAACAAAATACAATAAAACTTAATAATTTATTTTAGTAACTTATTTACAAGAGAAATTTACATTTACAATCAAAACATTCTTGATTAAACAATAGAGATTCTAAAATTACTATTTGTTTTATGACAATTACACATTAATATCATCATAACTGAGTGTGACCAGACGGACGAGGAACGAGAGATCAGACTCACCCTTTTTGAAGTAACCGTTGTTCTCCCAACGTCAATGGCATTACCGGCTCAGGATCTCGCTTGGCTTGCTCCTCGCTCATAGGCTTTCCCTCTTTTTTCTCTTTCTTTGGTATCTCTCCTCAGACTCTGTCGTTTCTAGTCTGTTCGTCTATTTGGCGGACATCTGCAGCTCCATTCTGTAAATTCGAGGCAGGGTTCCTTCTGGCATACGATGTTTCTATTTTGTATACAACTAACATCGTTTTAGCGTCTCCTTATGCTCAATGAGGACCCAGTCCTCAATTGTGGACTCCTTTTCTATGTCGGGCCTCTCTGGGACATCTGTGTGTCTTCTCTGTGTTTTGACGCAGTTTTTAACTCTTCATAATTTTCGGCTTAGCTCCTCCTCTTTACACCATTGGTTTTCCAAAGTTCTGTAGTTCCTCCTATACTTCTATGGGATAGGTCAGAAATCTCTCCCCTCATTTCTGACTGGTCAGATTTACAAATAATACATATCATAAAACAATATACTTTGCCTGCAATTTCCTCCAGATCACTCATCCCTTCCGAAAGGGAAAATTTATTCTTTTATTGCACTTGTATCATTGTGCCAATTTTTATTACATCCTTTCCTTTATATTATTCCCGCTTAGTTTGAAAGGAAAAGAGGAAACTCTTAAATTTAAAGTGCAATAAAAATACACACACCTATTTTCTCAGGGTTTGGTTATGTCGTATTACACTACGACATTGTTTGAATAAATGATATTTAATTGAAACGGGAAAATTTTTTTAACTTAAGGTATCTCATTTTAAAATGCATAAATTTAAATTTATATTATGTTTGATTTTTTTTCTGAAATTTAGATATGACGCTGAATTAAATTTGTGCCTCGAATTCATCTCATTTTAACTATCAAATTTTTATTATCTTCTAGGATTGCACGGAACACAAAATAATCTTGCATGAAATTTTTATAAACTTTGTTTGAAAACACACATCTAGCATTCTAAACAGTCCAGCCATTCCGTTTTCAAAACTAGTTTTGAGGCTTCCGCAGAGCCATCTCGCGGTTGTCAAAATCATTAATATTTGCACGCAAATTTAAGTTTGTTTTAATATAATTTATTTTATATTTAATAACAAACGTGGAAGAGCTTCTCTTTGTGATATTTAAAATAATGAATGTATAATGCAATTTTAGGTTTCGCAGGCTATGTCACTTCATCGTTAATCACAACTATTTTGCAAATATCATCCTTGGCTTCATTCTGATTAGTAGTGCTATGCTAGCTGCAGAAGATCCTTTGAACGTCAACTCTGACAGAAACAAAGTAAGTTATACATATTTTTAAAACTAATTTTTGAAAACATTGAATGTCATTACAAAATGGCACACCTAATTTATAAGGAACAGGTGATATATAAGACATTATATATCACAAAACACACTGTATATTATAATTCATGAATACACACATAAACGTGTCTCTAAATTACAAATATAAGACTGGAATTTTACAATTTTTGACTATGTAAGGAGATGTTTTGACGTGTAATTATCAGAAGAAAATCATTGAGAATTAAATTTCCTTATCAAAAAAAAATATTATAAAGTGATTTAAGGCAACAAAATATTACATATACAGCATAAGAAAGCGTATAAAGCTTTAACACATTAAAATTTACTATTATTATGAAAAAATAAAAATTTCAATTCTTCTTTTTTACTCTAGAAATAAGTTTTCCATCTTTTGATTTGCTTCCTGGCATCTTATAGCTGATATTATTAGTAAAGGTTTTGAAATATTTGTTTCCAAAGTTAAATGCTTTTAATATGTAAGTTGATAAGAGTTAAAGATTTTTCATATATAGATGCGTCTAACTACCATCACAAAATTCTCATTTTAATAATATACATTATGTACAGTTTCCTGTGTTTCAACTCATTTCAAAACCTATAAAAATCATTCATATTTTTATATATTTGAAAAAGATTGATATGAAATATTTATAAATTCATAAAATCTGATAAATGAATTTGTATGAAATTATTTTCTAAAAACCATATCACTTTTTTGGAATATCATGTTATAAATGTTTGTATTATCAGCCGCAAATGTCATATAATCATGCTTATTATACAGCTTTTAGACAATTGAGAGGAAAATCCCAATTCTCCAAAAGCTGTATAATAAGCATGATATAAAGACATTGATATTTATCTGGTTAATTTTGAATTTACCCTTTGATATTTTTAATGGATAGCGCATTTATATTGATTAATTCACTTAAATAAATAATAATAAGTGAAATATCTGTATATTTAATTGCTTCAATAGGACAATATAATGTTAATACTTTACTACACTTTATATATCACAAGTATTGTCAAGTTATTTTTTTGGTGTAAATACATATATTGTGTAATTGTTATTTTCTCAATGCATATCCGTAAAACGAATGTTATATGTGTATAATTTTCGTTTTTTTCACTCTAAATACTGAAATTTTAATTTATACTCAGTATTATCGTAGAAAAATAACTAATAGTATGTTTTTTTAAAAACATCCTATTTTAATATTTTTATTGAAAAAAAAATTATTGACTAAATAATATTTTTTTTTTTTACCTGGGGCCTGGAGCAGCTACCAGGCGTTTCAGGTGGACTGAACGTCCCAGGAATGACAGGATAGCCTTGAATATAGAATCAGAGGCCGCGAACCAGCTCCTGTAAACCCTGGTAATGCGATCCGTGCCTAGCCAATTGCCATACCCCGCGGTATTGGTGTCTTAACGGTTTCTAGCTGCTCTACAAAATCTCTAGAGTAATTTGCCTTGCCCAGTATCTCAGGCAATGCTGGGTAACTATAGCCTGAGCTTATAAATTGTTATCTTGTGGCTGAAAAGCATACAAGAAATAACAATCCTTTCTACATTCAGAGGTGATGCCTCTAAAGTAGACCTTGCTGAAACAATAAGGGAACCTAGAGGCAGCTGCAAAGGGGCAGTAATGAAATCCTTCATTTGAGGAATGACCTCCAAACCATCTTCTGCGGAAAGTCAGTGAAGCTATCCCTAGTATGACTGACTCCTCTGACCAGATGGGACTGTTTGGTAAGACCCTATCTGCTGGAAATGTCATACGCAAAAGGAAACGGCAGAGCATATCATTTATGAATGCGAGGCTCTGCCCTCCCTAGATTAACTTCTCTTTGTGGCATCATCCATATTTAGAGAGTTACACCCAGATCTCAGCCGAAGTAATATCGGACTTATTAATAAAGGTGACCCGAGCAACTGAAACTAGGAAACATTGGGTTTGGAGTTAATGGCACAAAATGCTGATAAAAGCAGAGGTGCCCAATGCCATACAAACCTAATTCTAAGAAGTAGCGGAGAAATACATTTTTATACCAATGAATTCGAAATGTTTTTAGATATTTCTTACTGATATTAAATTTATATAAATTGATCAAAACGTTTTCCAAAATAATATTTATGTGAATTTTTTTTCAGATTTTAAACTATTTCGACTACTTTTTTACAACAGTATTCACTGTAGAGATAACTTTAAAGGTAAGTATTTCATTTATATACCTTAATTTAAACATAGCTCAAATCAATTCTCTATGGACTATAGCAAACCTTTTTAAAACTTTGTCTTCTTATTAACACAGGCTATTGCATATGGTCTGATATTGCATAAAGGATCTTTCTGTAGAAGTTACTTTAACCTGCTTGATGTGCTTGTTGTGTCTGTCTCGCTCATTTCGTTTGCATTCGGGTGAGATTTTCCTCTCTTTAAAGCAAAAAATGTTCCTTAAATTGTTTTATTGATGCTTACGAATTAATACAATAAACTAATTCCTATTTTCATGTTGTACAGAAACGAAACTTTCTCAGTTGTAAAAATTTTACGTGTACTCAGAGTCCTTCGACCCCTCCGAGCCATTAACCGTGCCAAAGGATTAAAGGTATTTCAAAGTTTTTTTTTTCATTCCCTAAAATATGCAAATTCATTTTAAACTATTCAAATTTTGCTTTTTAAAGTCGCTACGTGGTGCTGAAGCTATTTTTAAAAAATAATACCGATTTTATTTTAAATAAGTATATATAAATAAGGATTTTAGTTTGAAAATATAACAATGCTTTAGTTCTGTAAATCAAAATCTATTCTAGCATATAATATTTGATCTGACCGTACGCTCATTTGATAATTTTTTGTTTAATATATATTTAGTTGTGCCAAATTTAGCAACGTTATTTTGGCTGCCAAATGAAATTTAAATTGAATATCAAAACTGAGAAAAATTTTTCCCTTAAGGAATTTAATCATACTTATTTAAAAAAGAGAAGTAAATAACCTAATAACTCCCTATGTGATATATTGATAAGAATTTTTATTTTTTTAAATATTTTGAGATATAATATTTTAAAATCTATCAAGAAAATCGAGCTTTTCAAACAATTTTTGCTAAAAGTAATTTGTTAAACTGTTTATTATCAAATTGCAATCTGCTAAAATCATATCGTAAGCTATATAAATAAAAAATTTTTTATCGTTTCTATTTCTTTTGACATCTTTCTATCTTGTTCTTTTGTAATCTTGATATGAAATTTTCTTAATAATGAACTGCTTTTCTTGTGTAAATTGCTCTAAATCGCATTGCGAAGTATTTAATACTTAAACCTCGTAACAAAAAATTATTTAATTTAATTCTGAACAAAATAAAAAAATTTCTCGAGGATATAAATTAAGTTAATCTTAATAATGCAAGTAGTAGCTAACAATTTGAAAATACTACTCTGCGTTTTCAAAGTAAACTCTAAAGAAGATAAAATTGTACACTCTTAGTTTGAGAGTCAGAAACTACCTCGAAATAAATTCCATAAAACTAAAAAAAAAAAAACTAAATTCTATGTAAATAGCTTATATTTAATTTTCATCTTTAATGGAAAAAACTCAAAATAATGGCTCAAATAACTTGCGCTGAATGTTTTTTTCCCTGTAATCATAAAAATCTGCGTAAAAGTGCGATGTATAGGTCTTCAGAACTTATATAGATGTTTCACCTAATTATTAATGTTTCTTATCCTAAGTGATGTAGAGCAATATAGCTTAGAAAGCGAATTATGTAGATTTCTTACTATCCTGTTATTGGTAATGACACGGTGAGAACAGAAGAAAACAGTGACATCCTCTGTTTTGTTTGCATTTAGCAAGTAATCCAGTGCATCTTTGTAGCGGTTAAAACAATAGGCAACATCTTGTTGGTGACATTTCTGCTAAACTTCATGTTCGCTGTCATCGGAGTGCAATTATTAAAGGTAGGACTGTCTATCGCATCTGAAGCCTCAGAGATTTTGCTCACACATTCCCTTCCCCTTTACTAATCACTTATTCATCGGGTGATTTGCCAGGCTATAAACCTTTTCACTTTCTGAATCAACGTAAACATCGTTAAGGAATTGGATATCTCTTGTACTGAGATACGCCTGTACATTACAAGAAGTCTTAATTAAGTTTTATCAATATATAAGTTATTTTTAAACATACTAGATATTAACGTCTCTCATTTAAAAATAAAAATACATGAAAGTATTATGCAAAGTATATTAGTTATACTTAACCATTTTTGATTTATTTTGTTATGATATTGTGGATGATATCTTTATGTATTTATAATCAGAAACAAACCAATTGCTAAGATAGTTTGTTACTACTTAATATCCAGCTAAAACATAAAATAGTTAATCTATTATGATAAAATGTTTACAAAATTTATAATGATAATAACAAAATTAGAAATAGCAATATATCATGATATTAATAATGGATTTCCAGTAGAGAAAGGGGAAAAAATAAGTAAAATATAATTTTATCAATCCTAGTGAGATATTCTGTAACTTGAAATGCAAATAGAATTATTAATAATTTGAAAATTAAATTTATTTTAGTGTAAGCAACACTTTTATTTGAAATGCATTAATATAGTGTTAATTCAAAATTATATTTACATAAAAAATTAATAGTAGTGTTAGAATTATTTTAACAAAATTATAAATGCTGAATTACTGTTTTATCTGATTTCTGTTTGAATTAATGCAAATTCAATAAAAATAACCTGCAATAATTCATCAAAATTTAATTATATTTTAACAAACTAATGAAAGTGGACAAAACTCGTTCGTTACTTCAATATTGCGTTAAAGTCGAATTCTTAATTATAATTTATAAGGGAATTAAGTATTGCAAATGTTTATAATTTAATTACGTAGCACAAATTGAATTTGCTGAAAATTGTGTTAAGCTGAAATACATTTTAACACGAATAATATAATATATCGATTGAAATATGTATTGCGTTTGAAAACTGAGCTTTTTCACATAATGTATTAAAATTTGAAAACAGTTTAACCTTTTCTGCAAGTGAGTTTCTTAAAGAATATACTAATATAAATAATTACTTTTTTTATTGTAAGATGCTTGTTCATCAATATATACAATAAGTAAATGCAGACTTTTGTTAGTTGAAAAAAAAGAAATTTCTTAATTTATAAAATTAACTGTATCAGTAAATACTCCTAAAACAGCATTTTCACCATTTTTGAATATATGGTTCAAATAAGCTATTCATTATTTCGATATTTACTCTTCTCTATTTTTTCTTCCTAAAAATTATTTTTGAATAAAAATTTCAATTATTTTTTACTAAAAATTCTAATTTGCTTTGTTAAAAAAATATCACTAGAATTGCAATATATTATGTGAGTGAATGTTTTTTCTATCACTTAAAACATTTTTCACCAAAATTTTTATTCCATATTATTAGATTTAACAAGAATTTATTGTAATACGATTAGTAACTCATCTGTAACATTTTTTTCTAATGTAAGTTAAGATGATAAAAATATACTTTTTAAGAATTGTGTAAAATTGAGGAAGTAATTCCGATGGTGGTGCCATCTTTCGGAGGAGTTTAGAGCAAAGTGGTACTTTCACCTTCACAATGCTCTGGTTAAACGAAAGGCGTGCCTTACACTGCAAAATTGGTTTGTCCAAGCGTCATAAGTAACAACAACAACATGAATTATTTTAAAGCCATAGTAATTTTTTTCAATTCTATATTTTCAACATAGTGAAAGATTTCAACCGTGTTTTATGCATACTCCTTTAACTTAAATGAAAAGTATTTACTATTTTTTAATTCACAAATAGAATTAATATCCAAATATTGACCAATAACATTCATATTTTGAAATTCTTAATTGTTTATATTGTATCCCCCTAAATTTCTTAAAAGAAAACTTAAATTCGAGGGATCAAAGTTGCAACTTAGAAAAATATCACTACAAAAATATACGACTCTTTCTCATATGCTGAAGCAGATAAAATGTAAATTTCAATATGAGAAAAAAAAAGGATTATCATTTTAAAATTTTAATCTTTAACAATTACCTATAAACTTGCATAATAATTTGATAAATGGAGACAACAGATTTTTTTATTATTATAATTTGTATTACATTTTTTCAACTTAATAGGCTAGAATTGATTTTTACATCAAAAAATAAGAAAAAAATACATTTTAAATATGAAATATTCTCATTTTGTAAATTGTATTTAATATACAATATTATATCAGAAAAGGAAAAAATTAGTTTTTTTTTCAAATTAAATTTCAAATTTTATTGTTTTGATATTTTAAATTCATGATTTCTTATAAAATTTTAATGTGATGTAAATTAATTCATTATGTCAAGTGTTTGAATCTAATGATTATTTTTCATTAGATTCAGGTAAAGGGGTTTTTTTAATGATCAACACAAATGATGATTCCTCTTATATATATTTTGAAATCTTTATAAAAGGTATTTTCAATTAATGTAAGTTTTATTGTAAATGCATCTAAATGTACTCTCCAACACTCAAGAATGCTTTGTGAACATGAAGACCACTTTAATAATCTCGTCGAAACCAATCACTTATATATTTTAAAGCCTGGCAAACCTGCCGATCACTGACATTTACCACCTTTATTTTGCCCTCTAGTACGTAGTCAAGTGTGTGATAGTAGCAGTCAAAACTATAGGAAACATCATGTTGGTCACCTACTTGCTACAATTCATGTTTGCTGTGATCGGAGTCCAACTGTTCAAGGTAAAGATACTCAGCAAAGAAGGGTGCGCCTTCTTTGCCATTCAGTGTCGAGTCATGTGTCTGCTTTTGTGGCATTATGCGCAGCTCGTATGTAAAACAATCTGTGTGCCATCAAAAACTTTAAATTAGAAAACTCATGAAGAAGATTAAACCAACCTCCATTAACCTCCTTCTTGACACAATCAAATCGAACACGAACAACCTTTTTATTGGCACCTTTGTCTTAAGTTTTCTGTGAAATATTTTGACAGGTAATTCTAATATAAAAAATAGATCACTTCACATTACAGAACTTTGTAAAATGTTAGACAGTAAATTGAACACGCTTACTTTTATAAAAAAAAAAATTCAAATGAACATATTTCAAATGTTAAAGAAAAATATTATGTGTTCCTTTGAAATAATTGCAAATTAAAAGGTTGATATATCGTTATCAAGAGAGAAAAGCAGTACCAATAATCTTGATATCGCACAAACAGCATTATATAATATGAATAGAGTTATTTAGTGTTATTTTCCTTATGTCGTTATAATTACTTAAAATGTTAGTACCATTATTGAATTAGCACCATTATTAGTACCATATGAAATTAGTACCATTATTGAATGTTGTAAGAAAGTGATAGTAGAAACAACTGAATATTTCTTATATTTTGTACGTAAAAATGTGATTAGAAGGATATTTTTTAAAGCACTGTTATAGGATTTAAATGATTATATTCTTCATTATTAAGTATACTCTTCAACTAAAAGTTTAACTAAATTATAGTTTTTTTCTAAATATGGAAATTTTAATTGCTCTCATAATAAAATTTAATATAGATAAAGATTTGAAATAACCATTCCCATTTTAAACCAAATGTAAATGTTATAACTATTGTAAAAGCTATAAAATAACACGTTTCCAAGTAACATTGATCTAGATCGTCTACTTTCCATGCATTTTATGCGTAAATTGATTTTCTACTTTGGTATCACAACAGGCAGATTTTTCAAATCTAAATATTTTTATGAATATCATAAAATAATATTTCTACTTAATGGTTTGTTTTTGGTTTATACAACCCCTCCTAGTATGAAATAGAGTTTAAGAAAATTTAAATAAATTATGACCTAAAGTAAACGCTTCAAGCAAATATATGTAGTTTTCAGGTGTCTTACAGCTTTAAAGTTCTAAAGAACACAGGAATGGACGTATCAAAATGAAAAATTTTATTGATATTTCAGTCACAATTAGAATTTGAAGTAATTACAAGAAAAACATTAAAAGAATTAGATAAGATATTTTGTGAAGCTGGTTAATGGAGTGCCAATTTTACTATTAGTATTTATATTATGAGAAAATTTAATTACATGAGAAGGGTTTCTACCCAGTAAAATGTGAAATCATTTTGGCTGCTAGTTTGCACGTAGCACATAGATGATTTGTAATAATTATTATTTGAATGCTTGAAATATTTAACTGATTAAAAGAAGTCCTTAATTTATGTAATATGTGACACTTTCGTGTTTAAGAAATCTTATTTTGCTTCAGAATATAAAATAACATCACTAATTTAAAAAATAAAATAATTCCTTTTAATTATTAAAATCAGAATCAATGAATTGAATTTTTTATGTTTGAATTGTAATATTATATAAAAACACAAATTATATATCATAATTAAATATAGACATTAGAATGAAATTTAAATAGCAAAATTAATTATGACATTATTTCAAAACTTATTACATAATTATTCATCAATTAACAGACAACGTCTTTTCTGGTTTATTTTTTTGAAAAGTTTATTTTCTTTAAGTACTATGCTTTTAATAGATTAATATATATTTGTCTAATAACTATAAAACTTAATTTGGTGTATTGCAATATCTTTTTTGGAATATTTACACACAATCAATAATTATGATCTTGATTAAATGAAATAAATAACCATCATTTGAAACTTGAAATATCTTTATATATTCTGTAAAATTAATCATTAAAAATGATTTAATTATTAGCTGATTGTATTATATGCAAACTAAATATTTCAAGCTATAATATGCACTGCACTTTTAATTGTTTTATGTATGAACTTAGTATATCCCTGTCTACCCTTTTCCAAAGCATCTTTTCCCCCTTTCACTTCTTTCTTCTCTAGCACTAAAAGCACTTTTTCATTCTAAAATATTATATTTAGTTCAATTAGTTTTTATATTTTAATACTGAAGTGTTATATTTGGTTTTCAAGCAAAACATTTAATATTGTTACTATTTATTTAACATTATAACGTTTTACACATAACATATTTAGTTTCAACAATTATTGAATGATTTGTTTACAGAAAGATTTATTTTAACTTAATGTAGATTTTTAATATTCTTGTGTTATTTATATAAATCTAAATGTTTAATATTTTCAATTTTTGTGTTCGTTTTAGATATTTTCTTATTTTTTACAGTATCAACAGTTTGAGGTTTTCAGTTGCTTAAGATGTCTAAAAAATTCATCCAAATTTTACAATATCTATTGCAATTTTTTTATTTTTGTAACTTTCTTCGTCTTTAAATATATTGCACACATTTAATTTTACTTAGAGTAGTAAAATCTTATATATGTAATATTTTTGACTAAAATATTCCATTTCCGAAATGTTATTTTTTAAATGAAGTTAATTTTTCAACGGGTTAATGTTTTTGATAGTATTTTTATTTTATTAAAACATTCCACCTATAGCAATGATGAAGCACGTTAAATAGGTTGTGGTGGCAATGTCCTCCAAGTGAAATGATACCTTTGGGGTGACAGGCCAAGTATTAGTAGTCCTCTGCTTTATCTCTGCCGAAGAATCCACCCGGCTGCTTCTAACTAACTAGTACAGCCCAACTCAGGGCTAGGTACAGGGAAGCATGCTGTTGCAACAACTTATAATAATCATAATTATTATGAAAATGTCCTAGAATGCTATGTAAGTTTATTTATGTAACTATAAAGTTTAAATTTTATTTCAAGCACATGATTTATTTATTTATTCATGGAGAAATATAATAAACGCTTGCAAGCTAATATTTATATACAGAATTATTTTGTTTTTCGGTTTCTTCATATCTTAATTCAATTCTAAATTATTCAGTAGTTTTTTTGATATTTTTATTCAAAACTTCAGACATAAAAGTGCTAAATGATGGTCAGAAACTAACACAGCTCAAAACATCATTCTTCGCCTGTTTAATATTACTAATATTACTATTTTGTTTCAGTTTTATAAACCGTTCTATTTGAGACAATATCATACTATTTATGATACAATTGTCTTTTTAGGCAATAAATTATTTTATATAAATAAAACATTATTTTTCTTTAGTCTTAAAACTCATAATCAAAACCATGAATTTGAGTGAAATGAATTTTTTAGACATCTTTTCTTAACAAATACTTAGAAATCATCTGTTAATCATGATTATGTTTTCTGATATAGTTAAAACAAAACTATAGCAGCCTCTAATCCAAGCACTGAGCCTCTTGTGTGACTATATATTGTGGCATTCTCTATTCTATTGTAGCTATATGATTCCCATCATTTCTTGCTTTTGTGAATTTTGTGAGCATTGCATTTGTGCAAGCTTTTTGTGACGCTCTGATGTTTGTGCATATTGAAAAGAAAACCTTAATATAGTTGTTTGTGTAATATTTATCTGCTTTTATGTAATGAAATTTTGTTAACATCTAATTTGTATGCTGTTTTTTAAGATGAGCTTGGACTTTTTAAAATTTTATTATTCCAGACATTACGGAATCTTCTTATTCTATTTTACATTTAGTATTTTCCCTATTTAAATGATTTTAATTTTTTTTCTATAATTTTTTCATATATTTCATATGTTTTATATGTAATTTAATTTGAGTTTTTTAAACATTACTTGTGAAATTTGCTTTCATTAAAATTCTCATTCCAGAATTTCATTCGATTTATTTTACGTTGGAAAATTTAAAAATTATATTTCTTTATTGTCTAATTCATTATTTGTTTTCTAGCCTGATAATTGCATGGTTTTTTTATTCATTTAAAAAAATGAAGAAAAAAGAATTCAAACTTATTACATACTTCAATGTATTTTAGGGAAAATTTTATCGCTGTAATGATGAATCTAAAATGACGGAGGAGGAATGCAAGTACGTATGATGTAAACTTTAATTTATATAGTTTAAGATTTATTTGAAAAAATTTCATAAAAGGCAATTTTATTAAAATTTAATTGAAAAGTTGTAAATGATATATTATGTGCTTACCATGGTCAAACAGCAGCCAGTATTCTTATGAATGAAAAACACTGTACCGATCTCAAACACTTGTTGAATAACAAATGCTTCTTAAATGTTTGTTGGATATGTACTTGAAAATTTTCCGGTTTAACTTCTTGGAATATGGGAATAGAATTCACTATCCAGGAATAATTCCCCCAGTGGGCTATATTAAGTGATCGATGTTAAAAACCGAACAAAAATGTACTGTTCTTTAGCTATCTAATGTTTCATGTTCAAATTATTGATTTTATTGGTTTACTGTGCCTTAATGGTAAAATTTTGCTTTTCGGAGTATAGAGTTCCAGGTTCAATCAGAACCATTGTTGAATAACGAAAAATCAATGCTGTGCTTCTACCTTTTTCATGTTCTTCTGTTAGAGTAGGTGACTGAGGATTTCTAAATGGATATTGTCTTGCAAAAGTGCATATAGGCCACTATCTATAAGAACGTTCCATGAGTACAATACGTGGCAGACCACCAAATACCTCAAAAAAGTCTGTAGCTTTTAAAATGTTTACTCGGAAGTATTAAAACAATTTAATTTAGCATTAATATCAACGTAATATTTTGCGTAGGAAAGATCTATAAAATTGAATAATTTTTGAATTAATAATAATCATATTATAATGCCAACCAATATATCCCGAGGGTGGTTATTATTAAACACCTCCTATATCCTACAGCACCAACGGGTGAACGAAATGCAATGAAATATTTTACCGTATCAACTACCAGGCTATACACTAGATGCGCTCTCTCTGGGAATTTCAAAAAATAAATAAATCTACTTCCAAAATGTCCACCAGAGGATGGCTTTTCGGAAAGAAACATGAAATTTAACACAATAAACTACCAAAACTTTATGCAAAAGAAATATTAACATTTATTGACAAGTTTCTGATCACCTTGTAATTGAACCATATTAATAAAAAATAAGGTAAAAACAAAAATAGATTAGAATGAAATTGCACAAAAGGAGCAACTGTTAATCGTGGCCAGGACGATATAGGGAAAGATTCTCCCCATGACCACCCTCATTCACTTACAGAATTTCAAGTTTATCTACAGTATGTTCAACAGAAGGACATAATTGATCAGTTGGGAGGTTTCTCACATAAAGCGTTATGAAGTTCTTTAAATCATTCAATATCATAACACCGCTACGATATACCAGGCTTATTAAATATAGTCCTAGAACTTGAAATTACACAGAGTTAGATCCGGTGAACATATTGGTCATATATTAGGAAAGGAGTGACTAATAACAGGTCCCTCTGGAAAATGTTGGAGTAAGAGCGCATTCACATATGGACCCATAAACGTATGAGAAGGCACCAACTTGCATGAAAATGGTTGAGATAAGGACCCGCCTTTGTTGTATTAGCGGCACAATAAATTTCTGCAACATGTCATGGTACCGACGGCCAGTAACAGAACATGTTACAGGTCCATGTTCGCCGATGTTTTCAAAGAATAATGGCTCATGTATGAATGCACCCGATTCCACATCAGATATGATCTTTAGAGAGTGTAGGGGAATTTCAGCATAGAACCGCTGATTTTTTTAACCCCAATGCGATATTTATGGATGTTGACTGTCCCATTCAGGTAGAAATGAGCCTCGTCTCTCCACAGAATATTTCAAGGCCATGATAGATCAACAGATATTCTATTGAGAAGACATCGTGTCTTGTTCCAATCAAGCAATTTCTGCGTATGGCGGATCCTGGGTGGCAAGCAGTGCATTGCGTTTCTGAGTATTTTTTGGATGGTGTAAGAATAGCCTGTCTGTCGAGAAACTTTACCAGTCTTACTGCCACCAAACTCTGATACCTGACCGTATATCAACAGCTGTCTAGATGAAGTCCTAATTTACCCGTTTCTTTAAGTCTCTAAATTATTCTCGGATACCTTTAGTAGACATTAGTCCAAGCCTTAGGTTCTTTCTGTGGTAGAAGCATTCCCTTTATTTTCGTAATACATTTTCATCAATAACGAAACTTCAGCTTAAGAGATTTGTCTTTAGTGCACCCGAAAACATCGACTTAAACATGATAACGTCTGAAAATACTTTATACCCTAATCTGGTTAGCATAAAGCTGCTTTTTCTTCCCAAGCATTCAAATCTCAACAGTTTACAACAGAAAGTGTTTCCTATTTTGCATTTTATTACTCATAGTTCTTGTTCTGAAGTGTTAGTATTGTTTCGGTATTCCGTTATGGTAGTATCATGTTAAACTTCATGTTTTTCACAAAATGTGGTCCCGTTGGTAGACATTTTGGAACTTAATTTCCTATTATGAAATTCCGTTAGACAAACAAAATTTCATCGCATGCCATTCACTTGTTGGCACTACAGGATGCAATTTATATGAAAAGTTTTATTATAACCACCCGGTATTTAAAATTATATGAAAGTATTCCTTTAAGTAATTGTTAAATATAAAAGTGAAATCAATATGCATACTATTTGGAAAAAATAAAACAAATGCATTAGAAGGTCTTTGAAAATATCTTAAATAAAGTAATCTTCGACTTTAAAAAACAAAATAAATATCATTTTTGCACTATTCCAATAACAAAGTATTATAAATTCAGTGAAAATACTGTCAAATAAATTACATTTATATAAATTTGTTATATGCTACAATATTCCATGCATTTCATTGAATCATTAATATCATTAAAATTGATGCTGTGTAAACAAATCAAGAACTTAAATTACAAGAGAAATAATAAATTTTATAACTGTTTTTAAATAAGCTATTACTATACTTGCAAAAATATTAATTAAAATATTGAACTAAACAATTAAATTAATTTAAAAATGTTTTCATAACTATACCATAATAGAGTGCAAACTATATCAAAGATGTAAACATCTGTATCATAAATGTGAAAATTGTGTATGAGATATGTATCATCTCTTAGCAATACAAGAATATTGATTTTGAAAAGTAATATTTTTAATTAGATTTCTATTTGCTTCGACAAAAAAATTGAAAAAATATTGCTTGCGAAGGTATGAACATAGCTGTAACAACGAAGAATGTACTTATTATTAATTTGTTAAATCATGGTATTAAGTTTAAAACATACAGTCTGATTACCGTAAAGCTATATACATGTTCTAAGCATTTCGCTTTAAGAATAACTCATTTCTAAAAATTTAACAGATTATTTGAATTAAATTTCCCCAGTATCTTTTATATTATTTACTTAAACATAATTTAGTTATTTTAAATACCTCATAAATAATTGAAAATAATGGCAAAACAGAAATTTCATCCAGGAAGTGAACGTTTTAATACTCTATTGCTACAGTTTCTACACTACCTGACGTTGAAAATGCAACTCAAGAAGGAATAACCTGAAAATTATGCAAATTTCAGGGTGGATGCACCTTACCGAGTTATGCAAATGTTGTGAAATGCATAGTTCTCCAGCGCACATGAAGATAAGATATAAGGTGAGGAACCGGCAGATTGAGAAATATTCGCAACGTTATTGTTGCTTGAATTCGTTGAAGGTTTGTTCTCGTCACAAAGGACGCCTGTAATTTCAGAGAAGGCCAGGCCATCGTCCAGCAGACAAACAAGTTTACGAGGGTCATAATAATCGGACAGAGAGGAGCAGTTTTGTCCTAACGGCAAATCGCAACTGACAGACACCTGGATGCGTCCATAGTGCACCGGCTGTGGCAAAGATGAGTGAAACAAAAATCTATGGGGTACCTGTGCAGCCAGAGTGACGTTAGCAAGCGTGGATCGACGCGTCCGTGGCATCCCCGCAAAACACCTCTACCGAATTTCTGCAGCTTGTGCAAGCCACCTTGGATGCTCTCATATCGAACAGAACTACTTGCCGTCGATTGGTTGCTAGTCTCCTGTGTTCATGGCTTCCATAAAAAAGACTGTCATTGACCCCACAGCATAAACGCCTATGTCTGGAATGATGCTGTATTAGACCGGTGTGGACGATGGAGTGGCACAGGATCGTCTTCTCACATGAATCGCGCTTCTGTTTCTTCAGTGATAGTCCCCGCGTATGAGGTTGGTGTCAACGTGGAGACAAGTCCAATCCCGCAGCAATTGTAAAACGCCACTCCGCGTGACAACGTGGCATCATGTTTTGGCCCGCCATTGCTGTGGAAAGTGGCACTCCCCTACCTTCAGGGGGTGCCCAATGCCCTACATCAGCAGGATAACACGCGACTGCGCATTGCTCCCACCTGCCAACATGCTCTGCAAGGTGTACAGCTACTTCGATATCCACTGTGCTCGACAGATCGTTCCCCAATCGAACACGTTTGGGATATGATTGCACGCCGTTTGGCAGATCCTGCCACTGCCTCATTCAGAAAACGCACTTCGGCCAATGACAGGGAATGGACACCCATTCTTCAGGATGCCATCCGTACTCTCATTGACTCTGTTCCTAGACGTGTTACTTCATATATCGCCGTCCACGGTGGTTTACAACCTACTGGCCCGAACCTGTTCTTGCTCTGTACTATGCATTTCATTTCGAAATACATATCACTTATTGTTCATTGTTGCCCCTCTCTTTGCCGAGTTTTAGCACTTTCTGTAAATCCTATCTTAGTGTTGCATTTTCAATGTCGGGTAGTGTAAGTAATGTCCAATGTCTGAAGATCTTTGGACTTTATGAAAATGTTTTAATTTATTCTTTAAAACCTTTTCTTTTTCTAGGGGCCAATATGTTGTGTACCAAGGTGGTGATACCATGAAAATTACTGTAGAAGATAGAGTATGGGAAAATAATGAATTTAATTTTGATGATGTTGCCAAAGCTATGCTCAGTCTTTGTACAGTCTCTACTTTTGAAGGTTGGCCAAAGTAAGGGAAAATGTAAAACAATTTTCTTTTAATTGATAACTATGATTACAATATTTTTTCACATTTTATTAAAAAATATTTCGTTTATTAAAAAAAACCAAATAAATTCTAAACCATCCAGACAAAAATGAGTTAAATATTATTTCGATAAGTTAATTATAAAATAGAGTAATAGAAGGATACAAAAAGTTTGTTGAAGGTAATATCAATTTTTTTGTTAGTTCTCAATTTTAACGATTGCTTTTACTGCTTTTAGCCCATATAAATACTTAGCTAAAGTTTCAAATATAGATAATCATGCATTTTTCTCGTTACAAATATTAAGATAATATATTGTTTAGTTTTATCTGTTCTTGTGTTTCTATTTCTAGAATGTATATAGGATGTATACTTCTAGGATTTATATAAAATAGAATTAAATATCAAAATAACAAGCTGAAAGAAAGAGCAACGAAATTTAAAATGTCGAATCGAATTAATTTGTTTTAAATTTATCAAAATGGGAAAATGACGAAATTATTAAATGAAGAAATGAGGATTTATTAATTACATATAGGAATATTTGATACAATGATTATGGTAAACCGATAGTTCCTGCTACTAGTTTAAATTTGCAATAGGAAATATCTGTCTAGACATTAAACATAGAAGTAAGAATATGTTTCAAAGAAAAATAACGTTGATTGACACTAGGTAAATTTCTATGTCAATTAAAATACAATTTCATTCTAAATATAAATTTTATTATTTTACAATCCAATCAAAAATATTTGATAATTATAAAAGACAAACCATTTTTATAAGAAATAATCAATTAATAAGTCAATGTTATTAGTTATTTTAATCAAATATAAACGTTTAAGTGTCTAAGATACTGGAAATGATTTTGATATCGATTTTGATATACACCTAAAAAGATAGATTTGCCCATTCATCTAGTTGTACGGCATACCATTTTAAAATTAATTCCCTTCCAAATCATCAAATAAATAATACTTTTACTCAACTAATAAAACTGAAAGATAAAAAGTGATTCCAAAATGGTATTAAAAAACCTATTTATTTTACAAAACAAAATGTATCTCAATGGGGATTTTTTAAGCGAAAAATCTGCAAATTATTATGAAATTCAAGATATATTCAAGTTTTATATAATAATATTTGAAAGTCATTAAGCGTTGTCTCAGTTAAATCACTCAGTTTTATATTATCATTAATAATTCAGTGCAAATTATCATTTAGATAATAAATTATCTTGAAGATTCCTGACACTGATAAATGGAAAACTTAGTATTGAAAAAAGAAATTAAAATTATAATATGTATAATAAAATCATAATTTTTTAAATTCTAGGGACTCCATGTCAAGTTAATTTTGTAATACTTTAAGAATTATCGGAAATTATTACTTGATAATTAATTATTATATTTGGTAATTAAAAAATGCAAATTTTTGTGCACGTGGTTCTACGAAATTTCTTTCAAATTATTTGCAAATATATTATGATTAATTTGTGTTACATTAATATATAAATTGATATTATTCTGTAATGCATTTTCTTAGTTATTAAAATTACTAATTTTTAATAAATTTCTGTCTGTTTATATTTAAACTCATAAAAATACTATTTTAACTCTCATATATAAATATTTTGAAGTTGAATAAATACAAGAAATGTATAAAATGTATCGTTTAATAAATGCAGGCATCTTGAATATTTTCTTTGCAAAATATGAATTATCTTCACTAGATTTTATTACGTAGTAAAAATGAAACAGTTCACTAAATATAAATGTTTTTTTATTATTTCTCAACATAAAAAAATAATAATTTTAAAGAAATCATTTAAATATATTCTATAATTTATTGTTTATGTATTTATTTTCTTTTAAAATTCTGTTGCCTTAAAAATTTTTAACTATACATTTTTATAAAAATTTTCATTAAATTTTTATAATTTTTTAAAAATATTTTTACAATAAAAAATAATTTTTTCATATAAATACTTTTTTATTTTTCAGATTACTTTATGTAGCTATTGACTCACATGCTGAAAATATTGGTCCTATTTACAATTACAATCCTTTAGTAGCTGTGTATTTTATCGTATATATAATCATCATTGCCTTTTTTATGGTTAATATTTTTGTCGGTTTCGTTATCGTAACTTTCCAGAACGAAGGGGAACAAGAATTTAAAAACTGCGAATTAGATAAAAATCAAGTAAGTGGACACGCACATTTGTATTATTATGGAAACTTGTTTTTAGTTACTTAAATCGAAAAGTGTTTTCTGAGAACGTTTTTGATGTTATTCCAGAGAAACTGCATAGAATTCGCATTGAAAGCCAAACCTGTTCGACGTTATATTCCCAAACATCGAATACAATACAAAGTCTGGTGGTTCGTCACTTCCCAATATTTTGAATACGCCATTTTTGTCCTCATCATGATCAACACTTTAGTTTTAGCAATGAAGGTAACTCTTTCCACACTCACGTATTTTATTCTCATATAAATCTTCGATGACCTAATCAATATTTGATAAATTTTATGACATTCATTTTGCTGTTGACCTTCTCGAAGAAAATTTTGCATATTCACTTTTCATTTCATACGCAATTATGGATTAATTATGATTTCTTACCGTGTTGTATTTGCTTTAGTATTATGGTCAACCTAAAGAATACACGTTTGCCTTGGATATAATGAATATGATATTCACCGCTGTTTTTGCCTTTGAATTTCTTCTGAAACTTATTGCTTTTAAATTCAAGGTAAGGTCACTACATTGATTTTATTAAACTTATTTTTTGGCTGTTTAACAAATATGACTATATTAGTAAGCAATTTTTTTCAGAACTATTTTGGCGATGCCTGGAATGTTTTTGACTTTATTATTGTACTAGGGAGCTTCATAGATATAGTATACTCAGAAGTCAATGTAAGTATTGCAATTATGTGCATGTTAATTCATTTTCTTTTTTAATGCTAAACACTTTGTAAATAAATAATAAGTTTAGTACCACATTGTATACATTGTATATCATTACATTTTATCAAAATATTAATTATTAACGTTCATGGTTAGTTTTCTTAAGTTGTTTTTTTTTTATCATGTTACGTTATCTAGCTTAACCTTATTAGTTATTGCGTTTGTGTAATTGAGTAGCATTTACGCTACTCAATTACCCTAACACTATTTATTTTAAATTAATAAATGTAAACTGTCTCTTATACCTTTATCATGATTTTAAATTGCAAATTGCTTATTTTTGATTTCAGTTCATTTGTCATATTATTAAGTAATATTTTTTCAAATGTACATGGTTTAAGAGTATAAAAAAACTAAAAAACAATAAAATATAATATTTGTATGAAAATAATAATAATAATTTGCAATTACTATTCTTAAGTTGAAAAGATAATTATTGTATAATTTAAATTAACCATAAAACAGAAATGTTTCATTGGAGTATATATCGTAATCAATTTATCCAAAAACTTAGCAACACAACTAATGTGCCTTTCCTTATTATGTTGCCATGATTTTGATGCAAGTGGAAATTAATTTTCTATTTAGTTTTACATTTTACTATGATTCATTTGAAAAATTTATACAGATATTCAAAGAATTTTGTTTCTCTGTTGCTATTTTCTGTTCCATTAGTTCAATTAGTTGATCAAGGATTAATGAGTGAAGAAATCCACATAAATATTTATTTTTATAAATTTTCATGAATTCTATGTCAAATATCATGCTTATTCATTCACGGATGGAAATTGACCTGTTAAAATCGAAAACTTTCCTTTTGAAATAATCTCTTTAATCCATTGAAAAATATTAAAATTCAGTTTTCCTGTTACAAAACAGTAATTATTGCTGTTCTCCTGTTGCATATACGAAAAATAATACGTCTTATTAACTGCAAATGGATATATAAACTTAATAAAATAATTATTTTTAATTTTGTAATGCATTTAAAAATATATTTATAAAATTGCATTGTTACGCTTTCTCTTATTTAGTTTGTCTAAGAAAATTATTTTGTTATACATTAATAAATATAAAATAACTTTTGAGTATGTAAATACTATAACAGTTTGCACGCATTGAAAATCTTTCAGAATATATTTTGTCAGAAACTATTTATCAGTATGGATAGTTGGTATAAAAGAATTATAAAAATATATAATTGCCACATAGGATATATATCATAGAAATATGATATGAATACTTAATTTCTTTTAAACAAATAATTATAATTATTTAGAATTGAAATGGAAGAATAAATGTGAAGATATTTTCTTCTATCTAATATTTATTTCAGGAAAATATATTTTCTCTCGTTCAATTATAACATATTTTCCCTTTTAAAACATTCTTCAAAAAGTAAACATTTTTAGGACGACAAAATCGCAGTTAAAATTTGCGTTATCAAAACCCCAACCCCATATGCTTCCAAGAATGTTATGTGTCCCATTTTTCAGTTTGCAATTTACCTGTTTACTTCTCAGTTTATATTTACGGGAAAGTGTCCGTTTACACTTATTCCCTCATAAAAATCTTCTCAGAAAGAGGATGCTTACTAACATAAAAATGAAATCCTTTTCATGTTTTATCCAGCATTCTAGCTTAAATTAAAATAAAAAGTTAACAGGAAAGTATTTCTGAAATTTTTGCTTTTTAAAGTCATGTTAAGAGAAATTTATAAAAATATATTTGTTTTGTTCTCTCCTTTAAGTATCCGTTTACATTTGAACTTTTTTTTTTCACAGCCAGGAACAAATATTATTAGTATCAACTTCTTCCGCCTTTTTCGCGTGATGAGACTAGTAAAGCTTCTCAGTAGAGGAGAGGGCATTCGAACTTTGCTTTGGACATTTATTAAATCTTTCCAGGTAAGGGTTTAATTAATAACACGTGTGTCTCTCATACATATAAGCGCTAAAAAAAAACCCCATTAAATTTACAATTGAAATTAAAAAATCATCTGAACGGTTGCTTTGTATTTCCAAATATACAGAAATATTAGATAAGCTAAAAAATATCAGGAATTAAAAAAGCTTTAAAATATTTTTATTTGTTATTTGCTTGTGTAGACATTTAGTAATCCCATTTTAATAATAAATATAATAGAATTTAATTCAATTGTAAATACGAGTAAATCTGAATTATGAAATATTTTCATGAGATTAGTTATCAATTTGGAGATTAAAAACCATTTCACATGTTGATAATTGTGAAGCTTAATACAACTAATTAAATGTATCAATAATGGTTATTACTTTTTAACATAATTAAATACATAATGAATGGATAGAAAAATGATTCTGATGAATAAGAGAAACACGTTAGACTTAATTTTAATATAGTTTATATGTTAAAATAAAATTTTAATTATATATAATATATACATAATATGGAAAAATAAGTTATGTACCGTAATTTCTAAAACCCAATATCAAGGCCTTTACATGTTCAAAAGTAAAATGTTTAACAAAGCAGCACTTCTCTAATGTGGTGTTTGTAAGCATTTAAAAAATAAAAATATATGGTTTACCGTCCGTGGTAATGTAAATCCATGGGAGCTGGGGAAAAGAATATCAACAATATCAAAGGATTCAAGGTATTGACGGAACTAACATTTCCAGATAAAAAGTTTAATAAGAATTAATTGTTCCCATCTGGCTCATTTGAGCAATTACGAATGCGAAATATTTTCATTTGAATAACAAGAAATCAAACCTTGAAATATTAAAAGCCTATATTTGCTTCAAATAATTTTTATTAGTAAAAATAAAGATTTGTAGTTGAATTCAAGGCTTTATATTTTAAAAGGCATCAATGAATATTATTTATAGCATTTTCAACACTGTATATATATATATATATATATATATATATATATATATATATATATATATATATATATATATATATATATATACTATGTATGTATTTATATATATTTCTCAGTTATGATTTATTATTTTTATTATTTTTACTTTATAATTTAAAATGCTTACGTCACTTTTTTTAGAACAGTGTTTATATTAATGCATGTTTTGTTAGAAAAATTGTAGTACCCAAATTAGATTGAGGTATTATTTTTCTACTGCAAAATTTAATTAATGTATTTACATTTACATAATGGGTGAATAATTCATCAATTTTTCATTCTCAGAAGTTAAAACATTCAATAACCAAACTAGTTCTTATTATATGTAGTTTAAGAAATTCAAAAACTATTATTGATAAAAAATTTAATTAAATCATTAATTTTTTCATCAATAGAGGATGAATAATCGCTCAATATTCATTCATCATTCATTATAAGACGCATTATTAAATTATCAATGTAAAGCAGTTGTAGGAAAAATAGAAAAATAAGTTTCTAGCCAAAATATTTTACTTCAAACTTGAATATTTCGAAATAAAACTTCACAAAAATATTAAATTTTAATAAATTGCTCAAAGAAATAAATATTGATAGTGTAAAATTTGGAAAATTTCGTCTGTGCGAATTTTTGAAATACTGAATTTCCTGAAAAAAACTACTTAGTTTATTAAAATTAAGAAATGTAATTATTATATATTTTTCGCGCGTAAAAAATTTCATAACAGAAACAATATAACTGAACATTTACTGACGTGATTTATTACATTAGACATTTATAATTAAAATATTTTTAGTATAATAAAATCCTGTGCCATATCCCGTTATTGTTCTACTTGGAGTTTTACAATTCTAATTAAATGTGAAGCATTAATTACTTATAATAAATTGTACGTGTAAAATATATTATAGTTTTAAAGAATGTCTTATATTTTTACAATTGTAGGCATTGCCTTATGTAGCTTTGTTGATAGTTATGCTGTTCTTCATATACGCAGTCATAGGAATGCAGGTAAAGTATCGATCTGTTGTCGAATAATAAATTCCTAAATTTTGAATTTTAAATTGAATCCTTAAAAACAACTAAGTACTTCATTTTTTTTTCTTTACAGATGTTTGGGCGCATTGCTTTAGATTCGTCAACTGCAATTCATAGAAACAATCATTTTCAAACTTTTCCGCAAGCAGTTTTAGTGCTTTTTAGGTGAGCCCCTAAGAAAAAGTGATCATATTAGTTATTAAAACAGGAAAATATAGTTGCAATGTTAACGTTTGAATTAAATTTTTTTGTTCATTTATAACTAAAAATAAATTTTTTATTCTATCTGATACAAAATTTATTTATTTTACTTTGCACTAATATGCAGAAAAAAAACTATTATTACATTTTCTAACTCTGCAACTAAATAAAAATAAAAATGTAGCTATTTATTCATTTTTGATGTTCTTTATGATATAAAATTTTTATACATGTGTATGCACTTGAAATAAATACACAAGTAACATTAATTATACGTAAATGCTTTTTGTAATGCGAATTAAAATATAGTCTTAAAACTGGAAGGAAAAAAATTATATTTTAAAGTTATTAACTTTTTTTAATTTTTTCTAGGGAAATGTCACAGATGCACAAATTATTAAACTTTTATATTTTCTGGAAGAAATTATCTTAAAATTTAATGAAATAAAAGTAAAAAAAAAAACAATTTATTCTATGTCGTTTTTTTAAAAAAATGTTAACCAGTGATTCTTTTATGTAAACACTTTTTTATGCTATTTTAATCATATGAACTTTATTATTTCTGCGATATTAAAGAGGTAAAATGAACAAAAGCTTTGTAAGGTGCAACATTAAAATCGTTGTTATCTTATCCTACTTGATCTACTGAGATACTGATCAAGTCCATGAATCCGTTCGGGTCGTGATGAAGGGTCTGAGATGCAGCTTCAGGAGGTTCAATTCCGAGAAGCCTCAAAGGTTAAAGTCTGAATTTTTTTTCAAGCTTGCAAAGCATTTAACTGAGTAAGCAGATAGGTCTTTCTCATTTAAAAACAATGACCAAACAGAAGTCCCCGAGATATGGCCTGCCAATCTCAGAGGTATCATTTCACTTGGAAGAAATTGCCCCCATGACAAATTCACAGCTGCCATTAGTGAATACGATGGATCTTTAGCTGGATCAAAATTCGAGCTAACTACCTTCCGATAACGAGAGGGAACACCCTAACCAACCAGGCCACTCATCAACTAAAGTTCAGTCCTAATTTAGAATATCAATCTGTTCATTTGTTTCCACTTATTACCCAAAATTTTTACTTAAAAACATTCATTCATTTGAAGCACAATTAAAGCAACAAATATCCTATATATTTCCTTTAACAAGTAAAATAATCACACAAGCCTTACATATCGCATTCTAATATTCTTCCATAATTGATGCACATCTTAGAGAGATAAGGAGGAGATGAAATGCCGCTTAATTACTTTGAGTTTCCTTGCAGATCTGCTACCGGCGAAGGATGGCAGGAAATTATGCTGGCGTGCCTAAACAAGCCCACAACTAAGTGTGATCCGAGATCGGACGGATCATTTGGAGACGTGTGCGGCTCTGAAGTTGCTTTGCCATACTTTATCTCCTTTTACATCTTGTGCTCGTTCTTAGTACGTCCAGTTTCACCATTTCATTCCTTTTCTGCATGTGCCATTTCGAATAAGTGTTCACCCAGTATTATTTAAAAAATGTTGTATGTGTGCATGAGTCCAGATGCCTGAACTATAAAATTATTTTGTAAATACCTTACGAACTTTGATAATGTAAAATATTATAAAAACAGGATACATAAACTTAATGATATTTCTTATCACATTGGCACTGTATTATACTACATATTAACCAGTATTTCTCTTACATACAACAAGTATTTCTCATGTGTTTCGTAAAATGGTAAAAACACTAAAAAATAAGACTTGAAATGTAATATAAATGTTAAGTGTATCTATTTTTTTAACTGTCTTTATATATAGTTTTTTACTTAAATTTGAAAATTTTGTAAAAATTCACAATTTTAACAGAATATTTTTACAAATCTTTAATTATGTATTTTGAGATTGAAAAACGATTGTCCAATCACCTCATTTAAGAGGTAGTGTTAGCCAAATGGTTAGGGAATCGGCCTTCGGTCCGGAAGAGCGGGGTTCGATTCCCAATCCCGTTAAAGACCCACCAAACACATGCTATATACGTGCTTATTAAATATGTGGAATCGAAAGTCCTGTGATCCATCGTTGAGCAGTTACCATGGGTTTAATGGTCAAGAGAAAATTTCCTCCTTCTACAGATCAATGTCAAAATTGAGGAAGTGGATCCTCTGGTGGTGCCATCTATCGAAGGAACTTAGAGCAAAGTCCTACTTTTACCCTCATGGTGATCTGGTTAAACGAAAGACGCAACCTTATGACTTAATTTCGCATAGCTAAAGGCATATCGAGCTTTTCTAGTCCAAGTGTCGTAAATAATAACAACACATATTAACCAGTATTTCTCATATATATAACAAATATTTCTCATGTGCTTCTTAAAATATTAAAAACATAAAAAAGAAAACTAGAATATGTAATATAAATATTAAGGTTTATATATGGATTTTTTTTAATTGTCGTTTTATATACATAGATGTATTTTTACTTAAATATTGAAAACTTGGCAAAAATACGCAACTCTAACAAAATGTTTTTGTAAATCGTTAATTATGTATTTTGAAATTAAAAAATGATTATCAAATCACCTTATTTAAGTGTATTTAAAATTTTAAGGTTAAAATACCAGTTTTTTTCATTATAATTGTACCAATATTGTAAAAATCTTTATACTTATTACTTTTTCTATATAGCACTCAATCTATTTCATATATTCCTGTATAATTATACTAAGCTCATATTATGTTTCCTTCTTTCGTGTTAGACTGAATAGTTTTTATATACCTTAGACAATTTCACTATTTTAATTTTTCAAATATGCTTTCTCTTTAATATACATATTAAATTTTCATTTTAAAATAGATTTTATTATTAATTTAAAAAATGTTTTTATTTTATTTTAGCTATTTTTGCATAACATGCGTTGATTGTTGACATTTAAAAAGTTGCTGTAATTTATAATTTTTCTGTAGTATTTTTAATGAAGAATATAATTTATAAAGTAGTTAAATTTATAAAGTAGTTATCTCTTAAAATATAAAGTAGTTAAATTAAATTTTAACCTTCAAAGGCTGTAAAAGAATACACTTTATTCAAGAAAGTAGTTCAATAAGTCTAATCAATAAAGTAAAATACTGGCACTACTTGTGTCAGTATTTTACTTTACAAAAGGAATTCTGATATGATATTTGAATAACCGTGTAACAAAGAAAATTCAAAGAAAAAACCAAAAAATTGGATAAGGGATACCGTATCAAGAAAATAAGCTGCTAACTGAAAGACGTTATACGCTGTTATAATACTCTTTTGCATAACACATATCGTCATAATAAGATAGTGTAATAGTAAACAAAAAATACCGATTCCCAACTGCTTCCAAAACATAAATAGTAGAAAAATAAAATGGAGATGAAATTGTCAAGAAAAGTTAATCATATACACAGCTAGGAATTTTTTCAAGAAACGTTCAATAAGAAGTTCATCTTTTTTTCCTTACTAAGTTGAAAAAAATAAAATACCATGTTTTACAACTGATTTGGGGGGAGGGTATAAAAGAAATGTTGCATACTTATTACTTAACGCTCTTTTCGACTCTCAAATTTGCAATCTTTATTCCAAAATATAATGTGTTAGTCATATGTCTATGGCCAGAAAATAAGATGTGTTATGTGTGGGTATACTATATGCTTTGGGCCTTCTGTTTGTTGCCAGAAGCAGAAAAAATTCAAATGAAATTATTGTTTTGACAAAGCTGTTAAGAAATGTAGACTGATTAATGCTTAATTTCCAAAATGGAGATTAAATTGCTGCTGCACAGGTGCGTAAAGGAAGCTAAAAAAATAATCCATTATCCGTTCACCTAAGTATACAATTTAGCTGATCGCGTCTCTAATAGCGCTCAACAATACTTTATAGGTTATGAAACCCGAAGAATTTTTAGGAAAAGAAAATACTGGTATTCAATGATGCCTTAAGCCTTGACCAGGTAGTATCTTTTTAACCGTGAACAAGTAAGGGCTGCACTTAGAAAGGATTATCACACCTTCTGCAATTATGAGAAATACTATAACTTTGCGAATAAATGTTTGCTCCCTAAATGTTCCAAGACCTTGCGTTATTTAATATATTAAAATGATAACGCATTTTGTAAAATGAATTATTCAAGCATTCCGTAATAGCAAAAACCAAATCTTTCAATAATTTTGAATTAATATTCTTAGTTTGTAAGATAATTTGAATCACTTTAATAAGATATTTCTTCAAATCAACTGCTGAGAATTCATTTTTCTCTCAAAAAAAATTTTACAAACAGAGACCAAATTATTAGTATTTTTCCAGATACTCCATAATAGAAATTATCTATTACATACTCTTTTCGTATTGATGAAATGTTAGATATAGATGCAATGTATTTCACTTAGTATCTTAAAATAATATCACTTAAAAAAATAATAATTTTTACAGCGTTTTATAAATATTTCAGAGCAACCCCTAGCAAATTCTCAAATACTTTTTTCGCAAAACAAATTTTCATGAGTTCTGATGAATTTAATGAAAAAGGTAAAAATTTAGATTTTACCTTTTTCATTAAATTCATGTTTTTTCATGTTTAAAGGCGTGTTTTTTCCACAGATTTTTATGGTTTATTTTCTATTTATATTCACCTTATTAATAAATTATAATTAAATAATGTCACTTGGATTGATATGACAAATATATAATCAAATGGGGGACTTGAAATTTATTGCATATATAAAAATTATTATTATTATTAGAAAACAATTCTTTATAAAAAAATGGGTATCTTGGAAATTTCCTCGTAACATAATCTCAGGTCACATTTTAAAAAATGCATGATAAAAAATATCAAAAATGTTTATTGATATAGATAAAATTTTAAATAGACGTACATAGTAAAATATAAGATAAACAAATCTTTAACCTTGAAATATATTTATTTGGTATACACACAAATGAATGCATGTGTGCATGTGCGTCTAATGTGTGTTTATATTGTACATTATGTATATATTCGTCCTTTTACTATATCTTTCTATAATTTTTAGGTTATTAATCTTTTTGTTGCTGTAATTATGGATAATTTCGATTATTTGACACGTGATTGGTCAATATTAGGACCACATCATTTAGATGAATTCATTCGTTTGTGGTCGGAATACGACCCAGATGCAAAGTAAGTCTAATTTTTTGTTAATAATTTTCGGTATCAGCTTTTTAGAAAAATGGATCAAAATAATCTCTTTATTTTTGAGGATATAAATTCTTTTCTACACTATGAAAAATATAAGAATATCATACATACGTCATCAGTCACTGCAGAAAATGTTCTTAAAGATAATTTAAATTGAAAGTGAGCGATTAACACATGTCCAAATCAAAGAACTCCTTTAAATATAAAAGTTCAAGGTTAGTTGGGTATGATTAACACTTTGAAATTGAAAAAGCGCATTTATCTACTAAGTAAATTATTTTGAAAAATGTACGAGAAAATGTATCCAGAATGACCACAAATACGTATTGCTTCATAGAAAGGAGTTAAATATTTCCATATAAAAAATTATTTATTGCCTATTTTCCTCAAAAAACTCAAATTTAAGCATTAAAATATGTTTTTATGCCTGTTACCTTTAAGGTTAATGAGAAAGAGATATATTTATTTAAATTATAGAAGTTCACAAATTGATAAGATTTACGTTTTGCATGCTAAATAATGAATAAATCGTGAACAATATCCTTACAAGATATTAACTTTGAATGATCAAAATATATTTTAAAAATATATTGGATTGAAACAAAATGTGTTAAATGTATAGATATTTACAAAATATACAGGGTGTCCCGAAACGACAGCATAAACTCTGCACAGGGATAACATAAAAACTGCCCAAAAAAGCGTTCCTGTACGATCCATAGTTTACGAGAAAATTACGAAAAACAAAGTATGACGTCACTGCCAGTGGAAGAAAAAACACGTTCAAGTGTGTGAAGAAAGTGCAAAAAAGTGGACATATCAATAACGGTATTTGCATATCTTTCCTGACGATAATATTTAAAACGTTCGCCGCGCATATCGCGTCATGCATGCGCTCGTGCCATAGAATGTCGTGAAGCCGCCGTTGAACTGGTATTTAAAAGGCTGCACTTGTTTTTACAGTCTGAGAGGCTACACCCCCATTTCGATACACAACCCTGCAAGGTCTGAAATCAGATGACTTTCAGAAACGCGCGACCTTCTGTGAATGGCTGTTGCAGCAACAGAAAACAGACAATGGTTTCATTGCACATATACTGTAGACTGATGAATCATATTTCACCCGTGATGGGGTATTAAACCATCACAACAGCCATATGTGGTTCCAGGTCAATCTGCATGCAATTCGGCCGCAAGAAACGTCAGGAACATTGGTTTCTTAACGTGTGGACCGGCATACTCGTGGATCGCCTGCTTGGACCATATCTGTTCGGTCTTGACTCTCGGGACAGCTGTACTTGGTTTTTCTCAATGGGGTTTTAACCGAGTTCTTCGATGATATATCATTAGTGATAATACAGGGACTTTGGTTCCAGCATGATGGGGCTCCGACGCATTTCTGTGCTCCTGTATGTGGTTGGCTGGATATGGATACCCCAGCCGCTGGATCTGATGTGGGGGTCCGGTTCTATGGCCGCCATGTTTGCTAGATCTTACACCATTGGATTTTTTCCTATGGGGCCATCTCAAGGAACTGGTGTAGAAAGATGCAGTGACAACGCCAATGGAATTAGTTGCTCGTCTGCATGCTGTTTGAATTTCGGTGGACACCGCGATACTGCAATGTGTGATGACAGCCATTCCACGGCATACTCAAGCCTGCCTCGACATTCGCGGCGGCCACTTTGAATATCTGCTTTAAATTGTGCATATACTGCTGTTGATATGTTCAATAAAGTGTTTTTTTTTCCTTGCACCGGCAGTGACGTCATACTTTGTTTTTCGTATTTTTCTCGTAAACTATGGATCGTATAGGAACGCTTCTTTGCGCAGTTTTTATGTTTTTCCAACGAGGAATCTAGCTGTGCCGAGTTTATGCGGTCGTTTTGGGACACTCTGTATATTAGGTATATAGATAGATATAAAATACATTAAATTTAAAATATATAAAGTATTTAATTCAATCAATGTTACGCGACATACCATCAACACAATAAAAACAATATCTATTTTATCCCTTGCATAGAAAAACAAAGTTGTCATGGTAACCGCATTTAATGTGTGGACAGACATCATACACAATATACGAATTTTTAAATGACCATTGGGAACACTGTGAAGTATTAGGCTGAGATATTAACCCTGTTTTTGTCTCCCTTGATTCTTTTTGTCATATGAATAAAGAATTTAACGCATTTTAGGCTCATGATTGATATATTCCTAGAAAATGATACTTTTTGTTGGATAGATAGGCCTATCAAATCTTTAGATTCTAATCATGTGAATTACATAATTGTTGCTTTCAGTTTGCAGTTTCAATTCATCTTTATTTCAGATGTATTCCGGATTTGAACACAGTTTCGTAGAATTAGTAAGTTAGATTGGCACTAAGATGCTTATTGTCTTATTACCGTCATGGGATCCCAATTGTAAATCTTGTTTGATTTTAAGAGGTGGTTAAACATTACACAGCAATTTCAATTTTAATAATTATTATTTTATTCCCACTCCATAATTGATAATTTATTCTACGTTATTTTCTTTTTTAAGCTTTTCAGCTATGATGAGAACCACATGCAATCATATTAAATTATTGTAATTATTTTGTGAATTTTTTTATAGAACATCATCTTTCCCGATTATATTGAGTTTATTAAAATTTTCCCTGTAATTCAAGAGACAATCGATCAAAAATAAATTATTTCTTTGTACGAAACAATAGTTTAAAAAAGATAAATTTATAATAACAAAATATAAGGTAAACAAAAAGGTGCTCTTGTAGTTTTCACTTTGTCTTTGAATGAAGTATGCATATTAATGTATGGCGTCGTTGAGACACCTGTCAGTCTAGAGTAGGAATATCAGTCGTTATAAAAGCAGGTCCACCACGCACCTTCATCAATTGCTCGTACTGTAGCGAAGAGAAATGGACTTGTCATAGGAGCTCGTTCAACGTTTTAACTTTACTTCGAAGTGGGCTTATCAAGTGCTGCATCAAGTCGCAGAATATGTCAAGCTATTGGGGATAGTGCTATGAATGAACGTATGGCAAGGCATAGATTTCGCAAATTCGATTCGGGAGATTTGACCCTCTGTGATAAAGCTGGTGTCTGGTGGACTAGTCGTCAAGTGGTTCGCTATGAACTCCTACCAATGGACCAAATGGTCGCTGTGTATCTACATTCGCAGCAATTGAAACGTATGTAACAGATATTGTAACAGAAAGAACCAGCACTGGTTAATCGCAAAGGTGTACTGTTATTGACCGATAACGCGAGGCGGCATATCGCGCGTGTGGCCAGGAATACCACACAGCGACTTCGTGGGAGACTATGTGCCATCCTCTTTACTTACCTGACCTTGCACCATCAGATTAACACCTCTTCCATTCCCTGGAAAATAATCTTCATGGAAAATCTTTCCCCAATAAAGCAACCAAATGCTGGATGTTGATGGGGATTATTTCGAGAACTAACAATAGGCTACACATTCTGTAGGTCATGTTCTTTTGGATCATTAAAAACAACAAGAGAAATTTCTTCTTTACCGTGTACTTTTGAAGGAATAAAAATTTTTTATAAGTAACAACATTTTGTTTACAGCAAAAAGAGGAAAGTCGATACTACTATATGAAAAGGATTCTTAGGTTTAGTAAATGAACTCCTGGTGTACAATTTCTTCAAGCTCATGATCTATCATCAACGCGTAATCTGGAAAAAGATATATTAATACATGATAAGGCCTTTAGAATGATAATTGATCAATAGAAGCAACAGTACTTCATGCATTTGAAAATTTATGATAACTAATATTCTTTTAGTTCATTATTTGCCAAAACATTATCATCCATGTTCGATATGTAGAAAAAAGTAGATCCACATGACTATTATCCGAAGTATCTCTTAGAATCAGAAAACAAAGGTAAACTTTTAATGTAATATCAGTAATTTTGTAAAAATCGTAATACATACGAAAAAATATTAAGTAATTCCTTTCTACAAATTTTTTATATGAATATAGTAATTAGGTCATATCAACAAATTTATTTTTAACTAATTTGTAAAAAAATGACACAAAACTGAGCATTTCTATATCACTTAGCATGTAGAATGAATTCCTTTTTTACTAATCGTCATAGTTTATAAGACAAATTATTCAAATACTTTCGCTATCGATGAAAGACAAAAAAAAAAACTTAATTAAATAATGTTTTTACGACAGTATGATTTGGCCCTTTATTGAAGATGCAATTTATGATTGAGAAAAGAAATTAATTTTACAATTTCCTCAATTCATTTTTATTACATAGTTCAATCTATAAGTCTTCCTATAGAAGAATTAATGTTTTTAACTGACACTTTTTATTGACATGATGTGAAATGGAAACCAAATGAAATGATACATGGAAAGTTCTTAAAACTTATAGTAGAAATAATAAAAAAGTATATTCAATGTCAAAATCTAATTTTCAGAGGAAGAATAAAGCACTTGGATGTGGTGACACTGCTCAGGAAAATTTCTCCTCCACTGGGATTTGGGAAATTATGTCCCCATAGAGTAGCCTGTAAAGTGAGTATATGAAATTTTCATCACTTTGCATGTAGAATAAATTTAAATTAGAATGCCTATTTCTTTTTTAATTTACATTATTATTTCATTTTTTTTATTTTTGCAAATTTTGTATCATTATTTTGAAGTTTCATTTTCTAAAGCAAAATTTCTTTGTTGTTGTCGTGTGGCAAGTGCAAAAAGAAATAAAAAAGGTATAAAAGACAAGTAAAATGGGGCCAAAAGCATTGAGCTTTTGCCAGGCCACATTTTCAGCTTTTTCCGTATAAAGGGTGTCCTGGCAGCAGTTGGGGTCGATGCTGAAGAGGGTCGAGGCAACAGAGATGCAGTTGAAGATATGCCTCGGATCTAGCGTAACTCCTGTGCAGTGCTTGCGTAGATTCTTGATCCGTCGGGCATGATTTTCATACCCCTTATGAGGGGTATATTCCAGTCCGCATAAAGCGGTTTGACATTGCCTCGGGAGCTTGGACTTCTGCCTGTTTGTCCGCGGAAGGTATTTTATTTCCTTTTTACCACCCACTGGAAGACCAGTGGAGGCGTTCCCCTATCCGTCACCTTGGGGACGCGCTCTATTGGGGTTACAGACTCCCTCGAGATTTTTTTTTTTTTCAAACTTTAAAAGAAGCGTAAGCTAAAAATTCTCAAAACAGATTAAGCAAATTATAAAATTCACAAAACTGGCGTTGTGAAACTGACATAGTATTCTGTATATAATACTTAAAATATTAGGTTGGTAAACGAAAAGCGTAAAACGAATGAATATTTAATTGAATTGTATCATTGTCATTTCTAGTGTAACTACTTTTGCCATCTTTCTGGTAGTAACATGATTCCACACTCTCAAAATGGTTGGTTTTTTCTAGCAAAAACTTGATCCAGTAAGGAAAAAAGAAATTACTTTCCGAACAACCCATTATAGATCTAATACAGACTAAAGAGCGAATTGCTTCAAATAGATGTTTAATGTAGCAAATATCAAATCTAGTCTTTAATGTTTTCTATCATTTTCTTAAAAATGTACATATATATATATATATATATATATATATATATATATATATATATATATATATATATATATATATATATATATATATATACACATTTTTGCATACTTTTAAATATTAAAAAATAGATTTACTTATGTAAAAAATTTTTAATAAAATTCAAATTAAATACTTTAAATAAGATTTTAAAACAAACATGATTTCTTATAACTTTTTATTAATATGGAAAATTAAAATAAAAGCATTTAGAATTTAAAACTAAAAGTTTCACAGAGATAATTAGGAAATAAATTTACGTATAAGAATAATTCAATAAACGAAAATTTAAACTCATTTTATTTTAATTCCAAAGAATGAAAAAATGTAAATTAAATTTAAAAAATATCGTTTCAATGAATACTTTGATTACATTTTTTAATTAAATTATAATTTTTGGCTGAATTTAATTAAATTTCACACACATCATTCACAGAATTTAATTGATTAATTACACTGAATTTCATATTTTTAAACTAGAAATATGTAATCTAATGTAAAATGCGCATTTTTTCTTAATTTAACATTAGTTAAATTTGAAAAATCAAATTTTTTTTTTAAAAAAAGTCATGTATGGATTTAAAGTTTCATGAATTATTTTAAAATGCTCCAAATTAATATTTAAACGAAACACAATAAAAATGGTACAACAACATGATAAAAAAAACACTTAAGGAAGCTGACAATTTGATAATTTGTTTCTGATGGTAGAAATTTTTAACGGAATGATATTTTATCTTGATACCATTAATTTCATGTTAGAAAACTTTTCAAGGGTTTATTTATATTTCTAGAGTTTGAAATTGAAAAGTGAATACCTTTTTACGAGAAATATTTTTTTAAACATATTTGAATATTTTAATTTATATTATTTATAATTTTCAAAGTACAGCATTCTGCTACTGCACCTGTTAAAGAATTTAAAATTTGAAACTATTCCCTCTTGAATCCTATTTTTTCTTTTCAGAAACTAGTATCAATGAACATGCCTCTAAACAGTGATGGAACAGTTATGTTTAATGCGACTTTATTTGCATTAGTGAGAACATCCTTGCATATCAAAACCGAAGGTAAATTTGTCAGTTTTTATACAAAGAAAATTTATAATTTTTGTTAACTAAAATGACAATGGGAGTTAAAATGTAACTGTTCTTTTTCCTTGAATTTAATAAACTAAAAATTTTTTATAACAGGTAATATTGATGAAGCAAACGAAGAGTTGCGAGCTGTCATCAAGAAAATATGGAAACGCACAAGCGACGAGCTTTTAGACCAAGTTGTACCTCCAGCTGGAGGTAAATATACAAAGAAATTTGACTTAAAAGACATATAGTGTGTTAAATTATATTCTATAACAGTATGTGCCGTGGTAGCCTAGTGGATCGGATATCGGCCTTTGATCCGGTAGGGCGGGGTTCGATTCCCAATGTCGCCAAAGACCCACCGAGTACATGCGATATACGTGCTCGTTAAATCTGTGGAATCGAAAGTCATGTGGTCGGTCATTCAGCTGTTAACATAGGTGCAATGGTCTGGAGAAAATTTCCTCCACCATCAGATCAATGTCAAAATTGAGGAAGTGGATCCTCTGGTGGTGCCACCTATCGGAGGATTTAAAAAAAGCAAAGACGTACTTTCACCTTCGTGGTGCTTTGATTAATACGAAAGACGCTCCCTATTGACTTAAATTCGCATTCCCAAGCCATAGCAAGCTTGGCTTGTTCAAATGTCATAAGTAACAACATTTAACAATATATGTGCACTTTATTATAAATCATTATTAAATCATTTATTTCATTTTTTTTAAAAAATACATGAATATTTTCGCATATGTTCAGATATTTTCCAATAGTCTACTGCGAATGTAAAACAAAATAATTTTTAAAACATTTCTATAATAGTAAAACTGGGGGAAAAGGAATGTGACTAACATTATTTACTTTAATTTTTTTTTTCAAACTTTATGTTGTTAAGATTATTAAATTATATGATTATAATAATATTATATAACATTATAATTTCTAAAATTTAAAACCTGTAATAAGTTATATCTTATCAAAATACGTCTTTATTTATTTATTTTTTTACTATATCATTTTTGTAAATCATTAAACAAACTTGTGGGAGAGCAATAAATAAAATACACCAATGTATTTATATAATTATTGTTAAAAACTCCAGTTTCTGTAAGAGGAGAGTTATAAAAAAAAAATTTGTTTTCCTGCACAACAGTGGTGTAAATGAAAGTATTCGTATATCCAATTAAAATGTAAATCATTAGTTTATTTTATTACTTCCCTTCCTATACACACATGAGAAAAATATACTATTAGGAAATAAAATTTGATAAAAGTAAAATATTCCAAAAATTTATATGGAGAGCTTAAGCTTTAATCTTTGTAATAAAATTAATATTTTTTCAAGCTTAAGAGGTTTTTTAAAAATTCTAATTTGCGTGTGATGATTATTAATTTCCGTGAATAAACTGCTAATATACTTTTGTTTAAATAATTGTTTATATAAATGTAAGACCGGGATATTCTGGAATAGAAAAAGTCTTCGTTCTCACTCAGCCTGAGGTGAGAGTTCTATACTGACACAGACGAAGATCCGTATTACTCGATAATAGCGGCTGGTACACATAAAACAGTTGATCAATACTCTCTGAATGAAAATATACCCCAAAGGGGTGTAGCTGAAGCGGGTATTCTGTGCTGAGGTTCTGCCTCTAAACCAGGACGACCCCCCAATTTCAGGGTTATGATAGACCACCCACAGAGCCTATTGATTGATGTCTTATCATTTCTGACCCTTTTGTCATTAGGCGGGACAAAATAGCGTCATAGCCAAATGTCGTAGCTCTTGGAAAACTTTTTACATATGCGGAAAAATAAATAATTTTTTTAAGTAAATTTTTATCGCATCATGTAGTTGCAACAGTATTGCTAATTTGTAGTTTTCAAAGAAATTCACATGTTCAGAACAATTGTAGATTTATCTAGTTTACTATTCCCACAGATTAGAGCAATATTAGATTATTCAAACTATATCTAATTTTAATCAATTATACGTTTAAATATTTATTTTTGAAATATTATATCAAATACACAAAATAACACATATCAGATCAATAAATAAAAAGGAATTATATTGAGATCTGTATTGATTGACTAATACAGATCTCAACAGAATACCTATTTATTTATTGAGATTGACTAACAAATATTTAAAATTATTTATTGTATTTAGCTTATACACATTTTAGAGCTTAAATTAAAATAAAAAGGATTACTTTATTGGCTTAAATATATCTATTTTAGTAACTATGCTGGAGATTTTTAATCGAAGTACTTGGAAAATCTTTATGTCCTCTTATTATTTTTAGATCAAAAATACATAACATTACATTCAATACACTATTATAAACTTAATTTCCATTCATAAATTTATGTTACTCATTTTAGTAGTAAATTTTTATGTCCTATTATTATTTTAAATAAAAAAATAAATAAATAAAATAATATAACATTACATTCAATACACCATTCTAAATTTTATTTCCATTCATAAATTTATGTTACTCATTTTAGCAAAACAGATAAATCTTGGCTTAAATTTAGACGATTTAATTACAACGTAGCTAATTTATTAAAGTTTGAATTATCATTATGTACTAATTTAAGATGTGATCAAACATTACTGTGTCTCCAATTTAAGTGTAACCCCTTTTTTTCACAGTTTTTGTTACTTTAAACACATTTTACTCAAAATCAATAATGGCTTAGAAAACAATTAGTTTTTTAAACAACTGATAATTTTCCTCCCATAAGGTAAGCATAGGTGCTTTTTGATAAATAATTTTGATATTTTTCTATTAGCATGACTAAAATAAATAAACTTTTATTAAAAAATTAGTTTATTAAATAAACGTTTTTAAGTTTTGTGTCATTTTTCATGAAGAATATATTTCCTGCACTCATCAAAAATTTTATAAATTTGCAATTCATATTGTTAGTATCCATTCCACACAATAATAAGTGTATGTTTAGTTCTCATATACTTTCAATTCGAAAACAATAAGAATACCTATTAAAATAAGATCATTTACTATCATATATTCATTTTATACTTGTTACATTAAAAAGCTTTTGATATTATGGTTTTTCTTTCCTAATTTTTTTTTCAACTAAAGCATAACACAGACAGTACTTTTGTTGTAAAATTTTGTAATCAAAGCAACACAAAAATGTTCAGCAAATAATTTACATTAATTTTCAAACATATCAAGCGTACCAATTGAATTTGAATGAAGTAACTCCAACCACTTTTTGCACGAGAAAAAAAAAATGTGTCGCGTGAAAACAATATAAAAGAAGTGCATGAAAATTAAACAAAAGAGGAACAGTGTCTGGCCAAAGAAAGATTGAAAGCTGTAAATTTTTAAAATAAACACTTGGCTTGGGAACTTGATGACAATACTGAGGTCACTCTGAAATTTCAAATATACACCTAGTTTCTTAAAAGTTTACTTATGAAATATTAGAACAATTCAAATAAGTTTCTTCTAACATCAATACAGTTTTTTGAATGAACATTTTATAGATTAAATATCTCAAGTCATTTATTTCGTGGAATCCATGAGAAAAGGCATTTATAGACCCATAAATCTCATCGTCGGAATGAAACGGATATCCAAGTAAATTCTTCAGTACATTAAAAAAAATAATCTAAAGTTACACACATATCTGGAGCACATGAATAGAATGAATGTTTTCTCACTTTGATTTGTTTTCGTTCAAGGAACTCATACATCAACTTTGCTGAATCTAAAAGTGAATTTCATTTTAGAGCTTGCATTCTATAACATTCACTTCTTGAAGAGTTTCTGGAAGAAATTTAGTAATGTATCAGTTAGCTACTGTCTTTCAATCTTAATAGCTTTGATCAATCCTATACTTCTAAAAAATTAGCATTACTTATTTTTTCATGGAACTTTGTCTTTTTACTATTGTAATAACGAAGTCAGCTCCAAAGTCTTATACTTTCTTTTCTTAACGTGATAAGATGCCAAAAAATAATATTTTATCACCAATATTTTTCACCAATTATGTATATCACCAATCGCATATTTTATCAGCAATAAAGATTTTAGAAATAATGTGATGGCTACCATCGTTCACGGTTTCTTTTCAAATTTTGGCTCTCTTTTCTTTGGAATTTAGTTAAATTAGGAGAAATCCAAGGACAAGCTAATATTTTAATTACAATTCTCGTAAAATAATTTTATGTGCATGGCGGCCGATTTAAGGTCTCTCTATATCATTTGGTAGAAGCAGATTATCTTCAAAAAACACTTTATGGAAGATATATTTTATGGAATTACAACTATATTAGACCTCTTTTTCATTTACAGAAATCCCAGTTCTCATCATGAAGAGAACTGTGCAACTTCTGTAAATTATATAAACCATCGCAACACATAAGCACGAAATGGATATCACATTTCTAAAAAGATAAGTGTAAGTGTATTGAAACATACTTCACGGTTTAATTCTACTTCGAAATCTAGGAAATCATTTAATAATGCTTTGGCGATAACTTTATTTTTCCTTCTAAAACTTATTCTACTCTAAACTACTTACAATTGGCGGATAATATATTATCTGCTAAAACAAAGTACTTCATCAAATCTAAACTTTTATTTAAATTTGAAATGAATCTTTTGAAAAAATTGAGAGATATAATTTTTTACCACTTCTCATCTACTTGCAATTTTAAAATTTCAGAGTGACCTTCCAAAAAAGAATAGTTGACAAACATCTTGCAATTTTTTCTAACATTAAACGGTATTTTAAATATTTAAAATCTTAGATAATTATTATGATTTAGACTTACACTCATTTCCATGAATTAAAGATAATTCAAAATTGCACAGAAATTGAACTCTAAAATAGAAATTTCACAAGTAGAATTATCACACACATCGAGAAGAATAATATGCAAATGACAAGAAACCACCAGATGGCGCTTGGTTTGGTTTGTTTGTCGCTCTACGGTCATTTTTTGCACACTAGGGCTAATTAGACCGGTACCTACGGTTTAAAGTGGATTCCGAACCACTACAAACATCCATGCCCAAGGTGGGGTTCGAGCCTAGAACTGTTTAACCGAAAGCAAGAGCGCTTACCATTCGGCTGCCAGCTCGGCCCACGAGATGGCGCCGATAGTACGTCACAATGACGAGAGTGTAAGAGAGGGTTATAAAAGGAATGGTTGCAAAGAAGTAAAATTGTTCACAAGTACTTTAAAAGCATTTCAGTGCAACCACCGCATAGTTACGGCACAAAGGAAGCATTTGGATGATGTTTTGCTTGGTAGAGTTATAGGACATCTGGAATATGGACGAGCATTGCTTCAGGATTGGTGTAATATTCCCCAATATAATTTTATACTCAGCATGCTTAGGCGTTGTATGGCCTGTATTGCATCGTCTGGAGGCGGTAATACTATGTATTAACCACCATACCAAACATGTTATATTGGTTTTTGTAAATAGGTTCTTTTTTAACATTTGCTCCAGGGAATAAAAATCGCAATTTTTATTAATGATGTCAAACATATAGTATCTTTTTTGCTCTTTATGTTTAATAAATAGACTTTACAAATAAGTCACATTTGTTTTGCTTCTGTCTCTGTCTTTGCTGAACTGGCATTATCCTTAATTTATGGACACGAGTGTACCTTAACGGATTTAAAATATCCTTAATTTCTCAAAATGATTGCAAAAAATCTAACTTCTTACTTTACAGCTGACGATGATGTAACCGTTGGAAAGTTTTACGCAACATTCCTTATTCAAGATTATTTCAGACGGTTTAAGAAACGGAAAGAGGAAAGATCGCATGAAGCTGGAGTCAAAAGTCAAGAAACAACGGTTGCCTTACAGGTAGCGCATGCACGCACAATATTTTGAATTTATAACTATATTTAAAATTTGTATTTCTTTTTTTAGCATATTTAATGTCTGATAGTAAGTTAAATCATAAAAGTCCAAAATTAATTAAATAACTGGAATTTAACAAATGCAGTAATTAATATTATTTGTGCTATCGTTATGAAATAAAATATTAAAAAATACAAAAAATTTTCAAAAATAGATATAACTAATAATTTTTTGTTTAAAAATAAAAACCATTAACTGTTTAAGCTCGTTAAACATTATTTTAACAAATTTAAGCAGTTCGTTAAAATCCTTACTAATTTTATAAATTTTCTATTTACAAAAAATAGATGAATTTATAATGGAATGACACTAATGTTAAGTATTTTATTAAAAATATGCTTTTTTATCATCTTTTTATTAGAAAATTGATACATTTTTTAAATTGACAATAGATTTGAGTCTTCTATAGATTTAAATCATTGTTTTACCAAACAAATCATAATTTTGGAGTAGATTTTTAAAACAACTCTTGGAGATATTTTTCTTAATTTATGCAGTTAATTACACTATTTGGAAGAAATATTATAAAGGATTTTAATTTTAGCTGATTTCTTGTTTCTAATTTAATATATATTTATGATTAAAGTTAAAATTATAAAATGTGCTATTTAGTAATTTCTTGACTTTTGCAACTATTTTATTGATTAACATAGAAAAACATAGAATGATTATTGTTTCAAACTAACTATTTTATAAATTTATACATAAAATATAAGAAAGCTTTGATGTATTAAATATAAATAATTACATTTTAAATTATAAATATTAATTTAAAATTACATTTTTTACAAAGAATAATATTTAATTCATCGTATACATTTACGTTGTATGTAAATATGAATTAGAAATATTTATAAAATATATAAATGTTTGTAAATATATATTTCATTTAAAAGTAATCCAAAATGATTACAAAATGCACATCATTTTTGATGATTAATTTTTTATCATATTTAATAACTTATTTCTATATTTCCACTTATTTAGTTCATGTAAAGCTGTTTCTTAATAATTTTTTTTTCCAATTTCAGCATTTATTCAAATTTTCTTTCAGATTTTTATTACATATCTAATTTATATCATTTATGTATGTGTAGTATTTTCCCATTACTAATTATTCTTCTATTTAGTAATACATTTGTATTAAATTAACAATATTTGATCCTTTATGCATGATATGTGTTTCCTTTGATATTGCACGGCCAATTTTACCTTCCTCACGGTTTTTTAAGGCGCATTAAAATATATCAATCCCTGCTTTAATCAATGTTTTTAGATTTAAAAGGAAATTTTTTGGTAAATTTGTATTTAATAAAATAAAAAAAAATTAACTATGAAATCATTTTAAGTGAAAAATATATTTAAGATTTTTAAGAGATCAATAAAATCTTTATTCACTATTTAAACTGTATAAGATTTATATCCTTTTTTTTAATTTTTCAGATATTTTTCCTTAAACTTTATATTAGAATTTTTCAGTTTATAAAAATAATTTTATTTAAATAGAATATTAGGCGAATAGGAAATATATAGCATTTTCCACAAAACATATTATGTATATATAATTACATCGTACTTTATAAAATGTTACTTAAAATTAATTCCTTATTAAAATTTATCTTAAAATAATTTATGATAATATTCTAGTTAAAACAAAAATGTTTAATCGCTAATATATTTAAATTTCCAGTTAATAAATATTTTGTTTTATTTTATCAAAAATAATCAAGTTTTATTTCATTTAAGTGATGAGTATTTTAATATGATTTGTTATGAAACCAATTGTTGTCTTTAGAATATAATTAAGGCAAAACATTCTACAATAATTTACTTTGCTTTCAACTAAAAACAAAATTTCACTGTTTTTATCTTAAATGAGAAAAAAATGCAATAGAATTATATTTTAAATGAATAACTATAAAATATTTATTTTAAATTATAATTCGGCTATATAAATCTTGGAAAATTAAATTACTTTTAAAGATTTGTGCCGCAACCAATGCTTTTGCCACAGCATTTATTTTCCACTGCAAATTCACCTTGCATTCAAATGCATGATTGATTGCATGAAAGAAACCCTTGTGAACCTTGCATGACTGAATCTGCTGCTTTTGTAATGTTATTTGTACTTGGTGATTCAATGTTTTGCTGTGTTCTGTGGTGACCGTCCTCTGTGTAACACCAAATAACCTTAATTGTAGCTGCTCTCCATTGTTCAGGCTGGACTACGAACTCTGCATGAACTTGGTCCTGAAATTCGTCGTGCCATATCTGGTAGCTTGGAAGTGGAAGAGAATGAACAAGTTGAGCCGGAACCAGCTCATAGGGTTAGTTGGGGACATATAGCTTTACCTTTTTTGAAAGTTAACACTCGCTTGCGCATAACAGAATTTCCGGTTTATCATTTACAATATTCTTTATATCATCCACTAGTGATTAAAGATCTGGGCACAGGTGCCGTATAATCCATGATGCCAAATTCTGAGATTGGTGGATTTTCTTATGTATCTGGCAACCTCTTTTTTATTACGTCATACATATGGAGACCTATAAGAATTATCAGAAAATTATATTTTGGTAACCCTATTATTTACGTCATCGCGCACGTCACGATACTTCATCTTGGCATCATTTCCTCATCGCCAGAAAAATTGAAACTTTGGAATCATGGATTATACGGCACCTGTGCCGTATATCATACAGACAAAAACGATAAGCAATTATCAAACCGATTTACAAAAATGATAATTACTTATCTCCTATGCTAGTTAATTGTTAATGAAACATAAATCCTGAAACTTAATTTAGGATATGACATATTATTAGTGCATCATTCGAATTGGTTTTCTTTAACTGTTTCCAAAATATATCTCATGACAGATAAATTAAAATCAACTTTCAAAATGTTAGAATGTAAAACACATCGCTGGTGCATATTTACAGCTTTAAACGAAATTAAATAAATACATTAAGTTAATAGAAATAAATTGTTGCAATAAAATGTTTTTAAAACAAATTCTTTAAATGAATTATCACTATCGTAAGTAATTTTAGCCACTTTCAATAAAATCTATTTTGAAAAAAACATTTATTTCTTAATTTGGGACTCTAAATAAAATATAATATCTTAAGGAAATTATTAATAAAAAGTAAATAAATTGATATATTTTATTACAGCCAAAAGTTATTAATAATGAAAACAAATCTGCAGTGGCTTATTATTTAGTTGTCTTATTATCATTCGTATACCTTATCCATTATTCATGATTTAGCTAATATAATAATGTTTTATCATTTCCTAAAATAATAATAAACATTTTTAATAAAAGTCAAAAATTAGTTTTGCTAAATAATTATAAAATCGCATTGCATATCTTAATAAACAAAAAAACTTTTTCTATAAGATTAAGGCAATTAAAAACAATTAAAACACGTTGCTTTAAAATATAATCAACATAAATACATAGTATATTTGGTAATAAATAGAATAATTTATAAACAAGTTTCATAATATTTTAATACTAAAAAGAAAACAATTTAGAAGAAAAATTTGCAACGTTGGACATAAAACTGGAGAAAGTTTTAATTAGGGTCCAAAGATTCACTTTGCTGATAAATAATCAAGATTGGGATTCATATTACATGCTTAATAGAAACAAATAATCAGTGCTTTTGAAACTGTTTACTGAAAAACGAATCAAAATTATGTTGGCGGAAACAATAATCCTATCAAAGAATTTTTAAGTGATCTCGTCGGATATAGTGAATAGGGACCTCAGAATTCAATAATGATCGGGTTGTTATGAAAGCATTCCACCAAAAATGTTTTGATTAAAGTTAGAAAAAAATACATAAGAGCAGAACATTTAATGCGGCTAATTATCATCACCCAATGATAAATAAATAACCGAACAGGCATTTATTTTCCTGTATTTTCGTTTTTTATTTTACTTCTCTTTATTTATATGAGACAAAACAATCTATTAAATAAGGATGATGGTTGAATTTATTCCCACGAAATTCCCGGTTTATTCCCAAAATTCTTAGAAATTCTACATCTTTAATCACGATATAAATAAATTTTAAAACAAATGAAGTTAATTCATGTCATCGCGTTTATATGCTTTATATTAAAAAGTCACAAGAATGGCTGGCTTTTTTTAATGAGTTTTTCTAAATCCTTTCCATGAAGCAATAGAAAATAACTAGCGTCCAAAATAAGTATTCGTTTGATAAGCCCTAAATATAATTAAATATTATTACTAAAATCCTTCACACAAAAATATGCGAAATCAGTGCATTTCTAAAAAAAAATCATTCTACTCTCAAAATGAGTGGCACGATAGCCCCTAAGGAGCCATATATATATATATATATATATATATATATATATATATATATATATATATATATATATATATATATATATATATATATATATATATATATATATATATATATATATATATATATATATATATATATATATATATATATATATATATATATATATATATATATATATATATATATATATCTGTGTACTTACAAAATAAGTTTCGAAATAAAGTAGGTGAAATTAGGAAAAATTTGCGCCATAGAATTTTGCAGACATATTTTTTATAGTCATAAAAATATCTCCTGAAAACAATAATTAACTTATGATTTTTAGGTACAGAAATGTATTATTCTTTATTTTCATTCAGCTTAATATTTATCTATCAACAGTTAATAGCTAAGAACTTCGTTTGAAAAATGTTTAATAATTTACAATTTTGGTGTTATTTCGCAGAAAGACGAAATGAAATATTATAAATATACGTATCATTTCAACATATGGAAGACAATATTTTTTAAAACTTTAAATTTTATAAAAAAAAACTGTAAGTAGTTCATGAAGCATATCATTTATAAAATTAAATTAAATCGTACTTAAATTAATCATTAATGTATCACTAAATGGTGGGAAATGATCAAACATATTTCGAATAATTAGTTCTCTCAAATTAAAAGTCAAAAATACAATAAAAAAATTTCACAATTATTTAAATACAGCATTGATTATGATTCAATGAAGGCTAATGGACAGCAAAATAAAATACTGTTTCTTGTTTAGCGGAACCATTCGCTGTTTGGTCACATGTGGCATTCTGTCCGAGGTGCTCCTCTAAAACGAACAAGATCTTTAAAGTCAAATAGTGCTAGATCTCACGCTAAAGTTTCTCCTACGAACTCATTGGACGTTTCTAAATCATCTTCGCAAAAAGCTCACGTGCCTGGAAATCATATTCGCTTCACGCGAGACTCCAATGGTGCTACAGTCACATCCCCTCTTGCTTTACATAGAGGATCCAAATCCAGGTAACTATAAGCTCTGCCCAATAGACAAGGATTAATTAGTACTACTTCGGTGGTGCCAAGAGGCAATGATAATGTTTTCATTACAGTTCAGTTTCTGTTGACGATGTTTACTTATACCAGTCTCCAAGTCATTCCACACAAACTTCCCCCCAAAACGCGCCAACGGCTCCCCAAATCAATTATTCTGTGATGGGCAGCTGCAGTAGCTATGAAGGCAGCTTCACTCTCGAAACAAGAGACCACTCTCCTGGAAAGGAAACAATCCCGCTGCGGTCGTTGAGATCTAATCAACATAGTCCAAGTCCACTGGCGAAAGTAGCAAGTCTCGAAAGCAATACATTCAGCATACAAAGTCACTCCTCTTCAGGAAAAAACGAAGCAACTGGCACTAGCTTCCTGAGGTGAGAAATCTGAGGGCTGATATTTGCAGTCACTATCTCTGCTGCTTTGCTAATATATTTGTGCCCCTACTATGTTAATGATCATTGTCAAATGATTACTTTTACACATATCCTGTTTTTATTCTTAGTCTGTGTATGAAAGAGGATGAAGAGACGGATTGCTTGAGGCCACCCACGCCACCTCCAAGGAAGTTTCCTACGCGTGCAGGAGCGTCTTTTCGTCTGCCATGTATCGGAAAGCAAGACAGTCATGAACGCCCGATGCTTGTTCGACAGTCTTCCAGTACTCACAGTTGCGGAGATCTCCGCGGTTCATCGACAGAGGATCCTCCAGACGACGAACCGCATGGCCATCACATGAGACACATTGCTGCTTCCCTTTGCTTTGCTCACTTACCTGCCATGGCAGTTGCTGGCGTTCAGCCGTCGACAGACCAATGGAAAAGACGAAGAAGGTTAGGAGATGGGTCATCACATATACCTACTCATAGAGCTTCATATCATGGTAAGAAATTGTATTTGTCTTTAGAAGGATTGGGCCTGTGGCACTAAGTACATAATTTTATTTTACAAATGCCAAACATTTGCGCTTAACCCATTAGTTCACGAGTCCTCCAATATTTATTGACAGTGTCCTCATACTGAGGAAACTAAGGTGCAATTATTTAAATGCTCAAAAATCATTGATTGATTAGAGTCACACAGAACACATTTTCTGGAATCCACCACTCTAATTCTATAGAGATGGTCCTGCTGTCAGTCCTCGAAATAGACTTTTCACCCGCAATCTTTCTTAGAAAATGTGTATGAGTTCTTTCCTCCTTCAGAATCTTCCATCTCTACTAAATACATAATCAGGCACTTTATTGTAATAATTGTAAACACTAAAAGAAAGCCAGAATAAGCATTACAAAACTATTTTGGTGTGATCCATTGAATAAAATAATAAAGAAATATATAAATTTTTCATTAATATCGCCCATCTTTTAAATTTTAATTTATTCAAAGAAAATCCCTATGCACCATCCTAAGCTAAAATTACAGAAACATGTTTTAGAGTAATAAAAATTAATGTTTTAAGGGATTTCATTCATTCAATTGCTTTAAAAAGACATGCTAAATAATACAATTTGTGGGAAAAAAGATAATGTGAAATAATTCAATGTCTATTAATGAGATTTTATGCTTTCAAAATAAATTATTTTATTATTTACAATTATTGATTTCAATTTTAATTTATATTTACATAATTTAAAACTTCTGATAACTTTAAAAAAATTAATATTATTCAGTATATCCAACTTATTTGTAAGACTGGCTTCGTGAAGAGAACAATATCCAAGCTCATTGTGAACTTAACTTTTTATCTTTATCACTCTACAAGCATATTTTGCTCACGATTATTGACTTATTTTATTAGATATTCAGCAAGACTTACTTGGATTCCAAATCATTACAAACATTCAACATTGTTTTTAAAGTCAAGGCTTGTTTATCAGAATCATTTGCAAATATAATTTTCATTTAGATACAAGGGAAAAGATATGGCCTGCATGATTATATTGGACTTAAATAACTTGGATTATAAGGGGAATACTTTACGAGGATTAAATAGCGTAGCTCAGATTTGTAAAAATTGAAGTTTCATCTCAAATGTGGTGACTATTTTATTGACAGCCGCTTCTGTACACCACAGGAGGCAGTTATATTTTTGGCACAGGTGCCGTATAATCCATGCGCCAAATTCTGAGATTGGCGATTTTTTGACGGATTTTCTTATGTATCTGGCAACCTTGTTTTTGTTACGTCATACATATGGATACCTATAAGGATTATGCGGAAAATTCTATTTTGGTAATCCTAGTGTTTACGTCATCGCGCTCGTCACGATACGTCATCTTGGCAAAAAAATTCAGAAAAATTCTTCATCGCCAAAAAAATTCAGAATTTGAAATCATGGATTATACGGCACCTGTGTCATATTTTTTCTAGTTAAGCTATAAAAGGATCATGATTTGTTTCATTTGTAATAATATAATTCTCCTTTTTATAAGTAACATTCAAATATTTTTATCATTGCTAAAATTTATTCCATATGAAATATATATAATAACGATCATGAATCAAACTAATTCCGATAATTTTTTTAATTTATTTTTGAAAATATTTGAGTAATTTATAATATTACACAAAAGAAAAAAATTAAGTATTTAACTTCACAGACAGAGAAAATTTCGTCATGACCAAGTCTCTGCTTTTACATCTAATTGAACGCATTTAGTAAACGCTAAAATCCTAGTTTCCTAATGAAAAAAATTTCAGTAATTTATATTCATGGCCAACTTGGAAACGGTGAAACACATCGAAAATGTAAACATTGGTTAGATCAATATCTTCTTGAAATGACCGTGATAATTGCTTCCATTCAATCCAATTTATTTTTAAGTGTATAAATTAATTATCACGATCAAAATTTTTTTATATTGCTCTAGTTTAAAAATCGCTTAGCTCATCATTTTTGTAACTGTAAATACGTCTTCATGAAATAAAATAATGCACTAATATAATAAAGTTTTTTTGGGTGTGCCTTAGATTTTTTTTTTCCGCAAAAAAAGTTTAAATTAATTTTAACACTTGATTTATTTTTCACACATAAATGGTTTTACAACAAACTCCCATTTTTTTTATTTAAAAGAATGCACTTTTATTGGTGATAATTTTAATTTTGTTTAAAATGTTTAATATTAGACTTGTATATCAATTTGTAAAATAGTATGTATTTATAAAACATAAAATAATGTATAAGAAATGTTAAATATATAAGAGCGCATTAGAGATTTTATTACAAATTAGTTAACATTAAATTGTAATATTTTGAGCCTAAAGTTATATGCTTTTCCAATGTCATGTGTTGAAGTTCTTTTATTTTTCTATAAAATAAATAGAATCACATAATTTAATCCTCCATATATTACAGAATGTAATTACAAATTTAATATTTTTCAGTAATTATAATTGTAAATAAATTTTACATCTTTAATGCAGTATTTTTTTATAATTTCACTTTAACTGCAGTACTTAATGAAAATGTAAGACATTGACAAAAAAATGTAGGGCGAGTTCTTGACAAGTCCGCACACGTGTGCACACTTTTATTGTCTAACAATTGTAGATTTAATTGACCTATCTGGATAACGATGTTCGCTAAAATTCGAAGTCTAATTATAATCTTCATTTCCTAATCGAAATAGTTCTTGTATCGAGAAAATTACTACAGAATGAAACAAATTTGTTCATTTAGAAGTTGTTGGATCACTATTATTATCATATAAAAAGAAAGGTGTGCATCATCTAAAATATTTACCCATTTTACCTGGTGTGGTTTCTTTTATAAAAATTCCTATTGCGTTATCATGAACTCCAGATAATTTAACTTTTATTTGTTAAAAGGATAATAATAATTGGTATTAATAGCAACATGTTTCGTTCTATATATTGCCTAGCTGGCACAATTTGCGTGGTTTATTTGTCGCTCAACAGATAATTTTACAATAACTTGTTATTTATAAAAATAGTTCAACAACTAATGTTGCATTTTCTACAGCTGATAATTTTGTTACATAGAACGCTTGGAATTAATATTTCAAAATATACGACATAGAAATGAACGTTATCATAAGATGATACTCCACAAATCATTCATCATACTATAGCAAACAGATTTAGTTGCAAGAAAGTAATTGTAATGATGCTTAGGTAGATAGGCTACAAAAAAATCTCATTTAAATTTAAAAAAAATAATAATTCGGTTAAATGTTCTGTCAATATTCAGAAATTGTTCATTAATTAAATTAGATGTAAACGTTTAACTCCAAAGTATGTTATGATTCAATGATTAATTTTGCAAAATCATTTCCAACTCACAATATAAAAATACTTCCCACTAATAATAGAATTTTTGGTATTGTTCATAAAACTTTGCACGTGCCTGCCTATGAATACTTGTTTTTAATAGTAAAATTAATCATATGTTTTTATTGATTTGCTTACATTATTATGATTCAAATTCTCATATGAATATATTATAAATAATAGCATAAATTATTACCACAACATAACTTTATTTTTAACAATTATAAACTAGAATTAAATTTATTTATTAGGTTCCCGTGATACATCATTAGGTTGGAATAGTGATTCTCCGATAAAATCAAAGTCCGGAGATTTAACAAATGCAGATATACTTGGGAGTGCTGAAAGTCTTATAGGAAGGGTAATCAGATTTCTTTCATACTTACTTGTTATTTTTAATACAAATTTCTCTCTAATAATGGTTTGCTTATAAATAATCGTATACTTCAAATGATTTCTTCAGTCAATATAGAGCTACAATTCTTTTGTAACATTTATTCTATGAAGATTTTTACTGTGTAAATTAGTAATGAAACTAAAAAGCTAAGGAATATTTTTCTGAAATTAATTTGTTAAACAATTTAAATTAATAACCAATACAATGAAGACAAGTGATAAAATTGAATTTAATGTCAGCTTTAAACTCTGTAAGCGTCAGTTAAAGGAAAATTAATGAATAAAAACAATACATTAATCGTTTTTTAACATAAAGTTCTTCAGATCATTCCTTGTCATTAATTTTTAATAAGTTTAATTCTTTTAAATGTTTCTTATAAGAAATATTTAAGGCCTAAATAATTTAACATTTTAATCACTATCTTACCTTTGAACCAATTGTAGAACAGGGTTAGTACAAAATTTCTAAAACTAAATTTCAGGAGTTCCAAGTTTCACTGGAGACAAGAAATTTTTCAGGATATATATATATATATATATATATATATATATATATATATATATATATATATATATATATATATATATATATATATATATATATAATTTTATAACTATTTTTGACCAAATATATTAGTAATTAAGTGCATGTATTTTTCAATTATATTCTCAAATTATAACAACGATTGATATTAACAAAAACTAATTAAAATTTGATTTAATATGAATGATGATTTCAAAAGCAATAAATAAGTCCACAACTGCAAAGGAAACAATTTCATTTAAGTATCTTTATATACTAATTATTTGAATATTACAATAATTATTTTTATTTGCTCCTATCTATTTTAAATTATTGTGAACACCAAAGATGAATAAAAATGTGTGTTAAAATCAGAATATTCAAAAATTTGAAATGGCAATAAAAAAATATAGTGTTATGTATCTTGGTAAAAAAGAAATACAAATTTCAAATTGAATTTCTTTTTTGCCAGATCATTGCTATTTAAAAAATATACATATAATTTTTTATTCTAATTACTCTTTCATAAACTTTATTAAACTACCCAAACCATTATGTATGCATATATTTTAAACTTTAATCCCTTTATTTAATTATATTCTACAGAGAGACTTTTATTTTAATACATTACGAACACCAATATTTGATATGAAGCTCAATGACATCTGCTAATTTTGTAATTAATGTTTGTCAACTTTTTAAGGACACATTTTTTTATTACTTTCTTTGTCATTGATTTCAAAACGATTTATAATTTAAACAAATTCTTGCAAGATATTTGGATCTCTCATATATCAATGATTGAAATATAATTTATTGCATGAACAATATTTGGAATGAAACAATTCTATTACACTTTTTTACTAATAAATGTTATAGTAAAGACAAACCAAAAAATGTTTACACAAATTTAAATCAGTATTACCTTTCAACCAATAAATTAATGCGTATAAAACAATAAGGAAAAATAAAAGTACTATGAATCGAAAGGCAGTTATACTTACATTAATTAAAAAAAAAACATTCAGAGTTAGAAGTACAGAACAATAAATATAGTAAATATATTGTATTTAATTGAATGTTTAATGTACACTTTCTGCATATTGTTAAAAAAAATTATGAAGTACTCAGATATTTAGAAAAACTGCGGAATACCTTATTTATTTCTGTAAATGCTTATTAGCAGCTAAAATTAAAATTTTGTAGAAAAACAATTTTATGTAAGTAAAATATTTTCTTTACTGACCTGAGTATAAATATTCCTAATTTCTGATTTAATCAAAATTTTCTTCTTTATTAAAACTGAGTAATTCGACAATTCGTTTTTTCTGAAATTAAAACCTACAAAAATTAGAATTTTATTCATGATGGCAAAATGCGTACTGATTTATTTATAAAATCATTATTCTTATTGAGATATAAAAAAAAATGTTGTAACACATGATTTTCCATATTATGCGAATCGTTTTTAAATGAAACTCCCAAATTTTTTACACTTATATATCAATTGTATTTCATTTAATAAGGACTCAATATGAAAAAATAAAGTTTAGTTTCTATTTAAAAAATTTTACTAATATTTAAAAAAAAATTGAGGAATTAAAATAGAACGGATCAGAGAGATTGATTTTAACAGTTGTACATTTTTAAAAATGATAAACTTACTTTAAATAATTATTTCTCAACATTTATTAACCTAAATCAATTGTTCAATAATCATCACAGATTACATCTCATTAAATTAAAACTGTATGGAAATGGATTTCGAAATCAGAGGAATTGGTATCATTTAAGGCAAGATAGTGATTTTTTAAAGAAAAATATTTGAGACAATATAAATTCCATTCTTCTTTTCCTTAAAATTTTACATGCAGCATATTATCTTAGGATGACTCAACAATGACGCTAAAGGAGCTTTTCTATTTTTAGACTAATTGGACTACACCACATAAATTATTTACACAATTTCATTACACAGCTGTAAGATCTTAATATTAAATATCCCACAACCGTAAAATTGTAATGCTTAAAAAAAGTACAAATTTACAATTCATAACTAAAATAATTTGACCACATATCTTCTCATCCATGGTCTTGTTTATATCTAGAAAGGACAATAAAGCTTTATTTCTTTCTTTTTGATATAATTTAATTGAAACTATGAATTTCCTAGATTTATATAGTTCATTTTTGGATATTCTTCTAACAAATGACTAAGAAATAAAAATTTCCAGTAGTTGTTCAAGTATTTTAAAGGGGTCAACTGAAAATTCCAGGAATTTCGATGGCTTAGGGAAAACATTTTCGATTTCTAGGAGTTGTACGAATTCTGGAACAACTATCACATAGTAAAAGAGAAATGAGATGAACTTATAATCCAAACCACCTTACAATTCTCAGTGCATCACACAAGTTGCTCATCGTTTTGCTCATGCATTGATAAAATACAAGAGTAGACCATTTGATGATTACACCAGCTTTCAACAGCCATAATATAGCTCCTTAGTGCATTTACTCTTAGATTTAGATTTAAAATTAGGGTGGTCCAAAAGAACCTAGCACCGCGACCATAGGTCTATTGTACTATACCCTCAGAAAGCCCTATTTGAAGAGACCAGTGGCTGAAGCAAAGTTCAGCAGACATTTTACAGGAATTTCCTGTAACATCTTAGGTTCAATCAAGTGCTGACCCAGATGTTCAAATCGATGTGCAGAAAAGGTTTCACATTCACATAAGATGTGCATTGAAGTTTCTTCCATATAATGACAACCTCTACAAGTGGGATCATCTGAAACTCCCATTATCGTGAGATGTCTTTTAAGGTGGCAGTGTCCTGTAAGTAGTCCCACTGCTTTCCTTAGACTGTCTCTATTGAGCTTTAATAATTCTTGTTGCCTTTTGCTAGGGCACGTGCTATTTAATAGCCTTGCTTTTCTTTGATCATTGGCATTGTGCCAATTCATAAACTGTTGTTTTCTGAAGAGATCAAAGACATTCTTTCTGATCAATTCTTTTGAAATACCTAGCACTGGTTCAGGACCAAAAAAGTTAGTTGTTGATCCAGTCCTTGCTAGTTCATCAGCTAATTCATTGCCCGGAACACCAGAGTGCCCAGGCACCCACATTAAAGTGATGGGGTTATTATTAGCTAATTTACTCTTGCTACAGCAATAAATAAAAAGCTCCCTATTTATAAGAGATTTTTCCGCTTCCAGGTGCTTCTGGAGCAAGGTTTAGGGAAATACTGTGATCCTGACTTTGTGCGTGCGACGCAGCGAGAGCTGGCAGAAGCCATCAACCTGACGCAAGAGGAGATGGACAGAGCTGCTCATCAAATTCTGCAGTTGGAGCGGCGACAAAGTATGCCCCACATGTGCCTCGAAACCAACCCAGAGCCTGACATTGCAGAAGCGGCCGAAGAAGAGGACCTCCTCACCATGCGGACACTCGAGAGTGAACTGGAAAGTCCTACCCCACCAGAGGGTGGCAGCAACAGACTATCACCAAGAAACGTAACAGTAAACATTGAACAAACAGAAACTACTTTGGATGAGAAAGAATTTCATAGCACAGGAGATACGAATTTATAGTATTATGAACAAGTGAAATGATAAATTTATTTTCTGTGTCATCATTACCACTAACAAAACAAAAAAGTGTGGTTTAAAAAACCCCGAAGCTTATTTCATAATCTGGAACTGAATTAGGATGTTGGAAACAAGGTTGAAAATTTGAAAAGGAAATGATAAGTAAACAGGTAATACATGTTTTTATTATTTTGATAATCTTTTTTCTAACAGATGTGTTTAGAAAGGATGAAATATATTTTAAAATTATAAGAATATTGTTTCAAGAAAATAAATAATACTCAACATTTTCTGCATATCTGCAGATACATTTAATGATAAATCTGAAAATGAACTTATTTCTCAAATTTTACTATAAAAAGGTAACTGATATTTAATAATTCTAAATTTTATTCGAAATACATCTTTTTATAATTAAAAAATAAATTCTTAATTTTTTGAATTTAATTAAAATTATCAAATTCTAGTAAAAATACATCTCTTTTCATTCCATTTTTAGATTTCCAATTAGTATAAAATTTAAAACTCCTAATTATATAAACTATGCGATTTTACCATTTTTAAAATGTCCCATTCTTTAAAATTTACACTTAATGTAAGCTGTAAATAGGTTATATATATTAAAATAAATAATCATTATAAGCATCTATACTAATGATTACAATCACTTCACAAGTAACATTCAATTAGCATAAAATTATGCATGCAATTTGGAATTTTAGTAAATAACGACGAAATGTAATACCTGTATCCTATTTTTTTTTCAGGTTTTCTTTAGCATTAAAACCTTTCATTATCATGAGCTTTGAAAGTTTCTTTGGATATGGAATAAAATATTGAGTGAAAATGAAAGTGCTAAGAGAGCTGGAATTTCACTAACTTTCAAATATTTATTTTAAACGGATCTGTGTGATCCACAGTTTGTAAAAACAGATAATATGTATTCTCTTGTCTCAGTGCCTTCAGAGAAGAGGGCCAGCGATTTGCACTTAAACCCTTTATTCTAAGTCAAATCTAAATATAGATGAATGTAATAAGGTCAAGATTTCTCAGGGTACTCAGAAGTTCTTTATCTCTTCCTCATAATTTAAATTACAAAATGATTTTCAATATTTTACAGAGCTTATTCAAAAAATATTAGCAAAAGCAAGTAAATATATATATATATAATAAAACTATCTAATTGTTATAAAATTGCAGATTCTATTATTATACAAAATTTAAATAAGATTATAATTCAGAAATTAAATATAATCATTAATTTTCTTACAAATATACATAGAAATACTATAAATATATACATTAAATATTGTAAAACCTTATTTTCAATAAGATTTTTGCAAAATGAAGAAAAAATCTTTTATTATATTATTTTATCAAAATGAAGAAATTATGCATTTTTTCAATTTAAATAAATTGTTTCCCATCGCATATTGGCAAAATTCATATAATTAATTTAAAATCCACCTGAGTTTCTAATTTTTTAATTTCAACAAATCTTAATTAAAAGCACATTTTCAGAATAATTAAATATATATTTTTTATTAATGATGTAATGTCTAAAATATGTATATCATTTTAGAAAATAAATTTGAGAGTATTTTATCATACAAGATATTTATGAAAATAAATTTAATCAAAAGTAAAGATTTAACAGGAAGCTCTGAACAAGAAAATATTATTACATTTTTAATAGACAATTCAAGGATGAAACAATATAATGGAGAGAGAGAGAGAGAATGTGTGAGGGTTAGAAAATTAATATATATATTACTAGATTTCTCAACACATAAATAACAAGCACTAAATCATCAACGCCTACATTTTTAACCTCATAAAAATAAATAATACAACAAACCTTTTAAATCTAATAAATGGCAATCTTTGATAAAATCAAATTTCTTTGAAAATTTTAACAAATATTTTTTTACTTAACTAAATGAATTTTGATAGTTATAATAAAATAGGAATAATTCTGACACAAGATAACATATTTCCACATCATATAACAGAATTCAAGCATTTTCATATTTTATTCATATGAAACTATATTATTAATTATAAGAAAAACATAACTGTTACTTGTAATTATCAATTTTCAACAAATTTACATAACATATGTTAATTTAACTTAACTGAATTTGATTTTAATTATTTCACAGTTAAGTTAAAATTCTTATTTACATTATTTTTTTAATTAACTGGATTATTTTTAATTATTATATTAAAACTCTATTATAATTTAACTGAATTTGATTTTAAAATAAAAATATAAAATTTTTGTACAGTATTTAAATTATTTCAATTAACAAATATTTCTTAAATTTTAATCAATAAACTTCAGTTCATATAAGTTGTAGCAAAGTTTGTGAGTAATCATCACGACCATTTCCTAATTATTATACTGTGTCCTGAATACCCGATACCTCATTGAAATTTTTAAAATATTTTTTGTGTAGTATAATTTATAGCATTTTGCATTCTAAATAATATATAATTTTAGAATAATTTAAAAAATTTACAGTGAATAATTATACATATTAATATTTGGAATGTAATGAATTATAATCAATTTACTCCACAAAGAGCATACATAAATATATAAAACTGAGAATGTTTAATTTTTAAATATTTAAATTGAATAAAGTTAGTATAAAATTATAGTACCAGTAGAAATAATAAAAGCAATCTAAAATATTAATCAAAACAATTATTCTATCAATAAAAAGAAAGTTTTATTGTGTATCAATTTTTAACACACTTTTCAAAATACAAGTCAGAAAATTACTAATTTCCTTAATCTTATTTATTCTTTGTTTTATTTTAACATTTTTTTTATCGATTTTCATTAAAGGAAAACAGCTCTGTAAAATGTAAAATCTATTTTGTAAGAAACGTAAATTTCTATTTCTGCATATCTGGTACTAACCAATGCACATTCCTCTTTTTTGCACTTAAAATTTAAATCAATAGCCATGAGAAGTTAAAAGTAAATAATTAATAAAATATTTGCAGAGTGATATTAGTTTATTTAAGGAAATATAGCCAAAGGGTCAGAAATTAGACATAGGTAAATTATACTGTTTCAGATTGTAATATTCATTACTACTATTGCTAGCACTTTACTAACAGTGTATTTCCTGAAGCTTTCTATAAATGAAACTTTTTGAGAACAGTATTTGAATCTTAAATATTTGCACTAAACTGTTCTAAATATATATTAGTTATTCAATTATGCTGCCTTAAAAATTATTTTTAAATTGTATTGCTCTCACTATTTATAATCATTAACTAGTAAAATATATTTTGTTGTTGAAAATTTTCTTAATGTTAGAATTAATTGCATAAGCTCAGGAATGAAGCATGGATATAACGAATGATATGTTATGCTGACAAAAAATATATAATAAATGGAACGATTTCAAAATTCAAAAATAATAAACAATTTTGAAAATAAGTGAATATAATAAATATTTTATTGAGATCAAACCTGTAGGAGATTATAAATTAACAACCAATGACAAGCTTTTATTCTAAGAAAGAAAGAATATTAGGAGTTTCAACTCTAGGTTATATTTTTTAGCACAAATAACTTTTTCCTAAATTCGTCAAAATGAATAAATTTTAATAAAATGTTGTCAAAACGAACTAAAACATTCCTAAACAATGGATATATTAAGGATTTCCCATACAATAGATTGAATACCAAACAGTTTTAATAATTAATTCTTGGAAAATAAAATGGGAAGTTACAACAACAAAAAAATAAAAGCTAATACACCAAAATAATTGCTTTTACATCATGAAAAAAAATTGTTACAGAAAATTCCACATTTACTAGCATTCCTTTTAAGTTTCAATTGTCTTATAATTTATGTTGAAATGTACACCTATGCTTGATGTTGAAAACGTAATTATAATTTTCATGATTAATAAATAAAAATTTAAACTTGTAATATTTGTTATGAAAACAAATTATACTTCCTTATTCCAGATATATACTGTTTTAATTCATTTTTACATATTACCTTTTAAAAAATAGAATAAGATTAATGCATATAATAAATTAACTTTAAAACTACACTTTATGTTGGCAAAGTTTTATTCTTATTCATAAAAGTACAGAGTGATAGAGAAAAAAAAGAATATACAACTAAATTAGAAACTATTCATTCTCTTTTTGACAGTTTTGCTAATAAAAAATATGTTAATTACAACTTTTGTTAATATAGAGGTTTAATTCTATATTCATTTTAAGAAACTGATGTGTCTTAAATATGCTTGTATAATATTTGAGTATTCATAAAGAATTAAAAAAACTTCATTCCTGAACTTTATTAAAATATTATACATGTATTTATTTTAGAATAAATCACTAAAGATGTTAATAAATTCCACAAATACTATCTAGTTCAAAATAATTATATAAAGAAAATAAGTTTAATATTGTCACAAATATATAAAAATTAAGATATTTAAGAATGCCTTAAGCTTTATAAAAAAAATTTATTTTAAAATTATATGAAAGGAACAGAATATATATATATATATATATATATATATATATATATATATATGTATTTAACATTCTATATTATATAGAATATTTAGAACCTAAGTTATAATATGATTATGCAATGTAAAAATATTATAAAAAATTCCTTCAAAAGGATAAGATTATAAAAGATAAGATACAAAAGGAAAGTAAGTTGATTATGTTTTGTTTTGATATGAATGTTAATAAGTATGCAATATTTTTAAAACATGACCAATATTTGAATTTTCTTCAATGTTTGAATTTCTTAAATGAAAGAAAACCAAATTCTGAAAAATGTACTCAATTTAAATAATTATTTTACTAAAAAATGATGCAATTTGTTGTGCTTAATATTCCTAAAGAATACATGTTGCTTTGGTGAATTCATGTAAAAAGTGCAAAAACATTCCCTCTTTGTCATAAATTTATAAAAACACAAAGTATTTAAGTACTTACAGTGTTTATTAAGAATTTTATGAAATAAACTATTGTACAAAAGATTTGTAATATATATCTATCACCTTTTGCAAAAATTCTTGATGATGTGTAATAAAGTCATATATACTTCTTATGCTGTTATTAAAATTCTTTGTTATCCCTCAGAATCCCATACATGAAAATACATGAAATGGGGAATAATAAAGATTAAATAATTTGAACAGTTTTTATGCTTCAAGACATATATACTATGTAATTCAATCTGAGTAGTTTTGCTCAGAGTCAATTATTTTCACACACTGATTACTAATACTTAGTGAGGATGATGGAAAATACAAAGGTACGATGCAGAAAAAAATGTGCAGTAATAAATTTATAGCCATAAACAAACAACTTATCATGAAGTTCTAGCCACATTGTTATAAATTTCAAGTAACTCAAAATATATCATATTTAAGCATGTTTGATTGAATAGAAACTAGTGATATAATTAATAACAATATTTCATTCATTTTGTTCTTAAGGATTTTTATTACATTCAAATTTAAAATATAATTTTGATTTTTTTTGTCCATAGAAAATTAATCAGAAATTTATGCTAAAATTGTACCAGTGTGTTCAAAAGATTTAGTTCAACAAATCATGTTTGTTATATTTCTAGAATATGATAAATTTTAAGTAAAATATATTTCATTAAGTCAAATATTCATGTAATGAGTTAATATTTATGTACATATCCACATAATTTAGTTAAACGTGATTTTATATATAAATTAAGAAATTTTAGTAATAATTGATAGAACATAAATTAATTTCTCAAAATAAGCAAGAAATAGAAACTAAAAAGTCTGTAATCAGGTTTAAAATAAAATTTGTAATATTAAATGTTTCTAATTTTGAGCAAATAAATTTATTTGGCACATTAAAATTTTACAAAATACTTTAACCGTATATAACACATCATAAAATGAAACCAATTGCACAATTTTATTACTACTGTATCTCATGGGTTACATGAAGTACTAGTTTTAGTTTAACAGTACAATTACCTACAATGTTTTTTAATTTTGTATTACTATATTCTTATTGCTAAGTTATGAAAACTAATGATTTAAATTCTTACATCTTTTTCCCTTCAAATTTAAATTAATATGACTGTTAAATTTGCAGATAATGTAAGTATGCAAAGCAATCTAAATTTTTCTGAAACATCCACAATGTAAGGTTTTCAAGAACCTGCTGTATTTATGTAGCAAAATAAAGAAAGTATAATAAAAACAAAATTTGACAATTTTAGAGACAAGGTATTTCGCTATATACAAACTAAGTATAATTCTTTTAAATAGTTTTGATTAAGCAGACCTTTATGTGAGCAATATTTCACTATAATCATCTGTTTAAATAACTTAAATCACCAATAAAACAATTTTTCGTAATCACTCAAATGTCTGAATACAATTAACATAATTTAACAATACAGATAAAATGTGTGTGTGATATATTAATAAGATACTTTTAAATTTTTAATCACAATACATTTTAGTGAATTTGGCATTATGAAATAAAGTAATTTAAATTGATTGGCTGAATGGCAGTTTCATTTAATATACAAATTTATTATTAAAATTTGTATCACTCAATAGAATAAGGTACTTTTGATATTGATACAATTTTGATATTCAAAGTCTAAAAATTTTACTTTTTTGAAATTAGTGTGGCTCACTTTTGATATTTAAAATAAAAAAGAGCAATTCAAAAATATTTGATCTAGCACTCGAGTATTAAATTGCAAAAAGAGAATTATGAGAGGAACTGAGATAGTGTTTCTAACAGTTTTTATTGCTAAAAAAGTGTATTAGGAATTATTTTAGATATCAAAATTAAAAGCATTAGAAAAAAGCATAAAATATCTTAAGAACGTTTTACAAAATTGAATTAGCGAGATAATACTGAAAAATACAAATAACAATATACTTAAAATATGCATTAGATGTATAGCATAAAAACATATTTGAATTAAAATGCAATATGAAGTAATTAAATATTAATGTGAATTAATTAAGAATTTAATTAAAACCTTTTAAAATATGAAAATTTTATAATTTTTGGTAAAATTATAAGCACAATGTAATATGCTAAAAAGAAAATTATTTTAATTATAATTAAATATTTTAATTAAAAATATTAATCAAAGATATATATTTTGTTTTCTGGAGAGAATTTCCCATACAATGAATGAAATTAAGTTTTAAACTTAATTTAGTAACAAATTTAAAGATATAAAATATGAAATTTATCATGGCAAATTAATGACTTTTTCAGAATGTAATTAAATAAAATTTTAAATAGGTAATAATAATTTGATTGAAAGAAAACAATGTTTTTACATCATTGAAGGATTAAACTAGTTCCACTTACATTTAAAAAAATGAGCATTCATTTCAATTCTAAAGAAGATTGCACAGATTTTTATTCTATAATTATCCTTAACTTTAATTTAATATTCACAGAATCTTAAATTAAATATAAAAAATGGAACAGCATTTTAATCATTTTACGTTTTAAAGTAATGCTTATACTTCAAAACTATACCAATAAAAAGAAAATTTCAAAAGTTGTTTTTTGAAAAAACATGAAGAATATAATGTTTTAAGAATCCTATATATTTTTATTAAAATAATTGATATTAAAAAAAAATATGATACAGAAAGAAAATTTTCATTATGTTTTCTTTTAATGATTTGTATTTTTATGGGAATGTTAATTTACTTAGTCATCACAAATATATAAATTAGCATTAAATACTATGTTAACAATTAATTTTTCTAAATAAATGAATTTAAGAACAGAAAATTATTTTTGCAAATCCATAAATGAAAAAAACAATTTATTAATAAACTTTTATCCTTTAATAACAGCAATAGGTCTTAATTTGATACATTTTTTACTAATTCCAGCTTCATGGCAAGTATCCACTACATCAGATACATTTTTATATGAATCAGGAGCTTCTTCCATTACTAATTTTGGTGATGCAACTCTAATAGAAATTCCCATATCAGCTAAATTATTTAAGACATCCATGTAATCTAAATTTCTTCGAGATTTCGCTCTAGATAGAGCTCGACCAGCACCATGACAAGTTGTTCCAAAAGTTTCCATCATACCTTTTTCAGTTCCAGTTAATACATAACTGCATGTACCCATAGTTCCACCAATCAAAACAGGTTGACCAGTGAGCTACAATGAATTTTAAAAATTACTAACAAAAGTTTAGTAAGATTTCATTCAAATATTTATTACTGTAAAATATTTGCAAAGATTCAAGCTGATTTATCTCACAAGATTTTAAGACGCCTTTTAATCTATTTAACTTCATCTATTTAATAATATTGTATAATTAACTCATTTAAATATTTTGTGTGTGTGTGTATATATATATACACACACATAATAAAGTAATACTTTACCTGATAATCAACAGGAATTAGTGGATGATGTGGAGGAAACGCTCGAGTAGAACCTTTTCTGTGAACGAGTAACATTTTTTCTTTTCCATCAACAAAATGTTTTTCCATTTTAGCAATATTATGGGAAACATCATAAATAACATGCATATCTAAATCATCTGGAGTAGTGTTATATGCTTTGGCAAAAGCCTGCAATTTATGATTTACATACAATAAAAATTTAAAAAATCATATTAAATTTCTATTAAGTTTAATAAATATATCAAATTTTATAAAGAAATATTCAAATTATTTGACATAAAGGTAAAATAAAACAATATGCTATGTATTTTCTCACAATTATTGAATTAACATTTTACATCAAGCATACATAAAATGAGTTTTATTTTTCAAACGTGTCAATAAAACTTATAAAAAAATTGTCTTAAAAGATTTCAGTTTAAATATAAAAAATATTTTGTACATAACTATTCATAAAAGGAGATACATTTAAAAACTATTATAACTATCACTTAATTGGCGATAAATGGATAAAAATAAATCAAAAATATATGATTCATTCTGTTATATTATATATGACAGTTGAAAACTAAATTTATCCTAATTGGAAGAGCAAATACTTACTCATAACAATTTAAATTGTGAAACTAGAAAGAAAATAATAATAATGCAACAATTTATAACAAACATGCAATTAAACTCATAATTAACACAATATGGAATTGAATACCGAAAATCTCACAGGATGTCCGAGAAGCCATGTTGAATCTGCTAGGAATAACAAATCAAATTCAACACATAATTTCAATATTTTTTAAACTACTGTCTCTGAGGATTTGAAAAAAAATTTATTAAGCATAAATGAATGGAAACTGGGGGTCAAGAACCTTTTATACAGCAGAAAAAGTTTAAATATATGTATAATTGTCAAATTTTGATTAAAAAAATTAAGTTAATTTTAATGAAATCCATTTGATTTTACCTATAAAAATGCCTAGTTAAGGTTTTCATTTAAAAAATTACTTTTTACTGAAGCATAAAGAAATATTGCTTTTTTTTTTTTATTAAATCTCACATATTTCACTTTGAATGTAATCATTCAAAGTTAAATATCAGAAACGATTAAGAGGTATGGAATTTTTCAATTGTCAGTTGATAGATCACATTTTGTTCATGAGGCATTAACTTAAATAACTAGTTAAATTAGATTCTAAGCTCAATAAACATCCATTCATACAATAAACTTTAAAACAGCAAATATTTATGTTATAAAAATATGCACAGTGTGTTAAATAAATAAGTGATAAGGGGGTGCACATTCTTACCTGTCTACTCAAAAAGGTCATACTAGCTCGATTCACCCAAGCAAAATTACCAGCTGCAGCCATTGATTTTAAATAATCTTGTCCTTCCTGAGATTTTATATGAGCACAAGCTAACTGGCGATCGTTTACTTCAATCTGATCACGTTTCATAGCTTTTTCCATAGCAACCAAGGCATCTAAAAATTAAAGAGAAACACATTTTCGTTATACTCACTTCAAAATTTTTCTCATGAAAAGAAATTTTTCTCAAAAAAAAGAAAATTAAGTCAACAAAAGTAAATTACATATCAGCAATAAATATCTGCACGTAGTACATACACTGTACAAGGCTAACAAACTATTAAGGCAAAACAGTTATTTTTCTAATTTACAAAGAAATACTTAATAGTAAATATTCAATAGTAAAAAATAAGAAAATAAATCATGTAAAAAAGAAGGTTTTCTGAAAATATTTTATATGCTCATAATGATTTTAAAAAGGATGTTTAATAATTGAATAAAAAAAATTAATAATTACTCATAAAGTGATATATAATGAAAATTTATCATCCATGTTACAAAACATTAATACTGATGCAGAAACATCACTAGAATAACACTGAAATTAGAAATTGGAGATAAAACAGATGAAAATGATTTTAATATGAATTAAAATAGTGATATTTACAAATGAAGAGTTTATAAGCAAGATGAATAAAAGTACATTCATTTGTCATAATTTAAATACATCTTAAAATAAAGAGAACAATCATTTTACAGCAAATAAGTAGACGAAATCATTTTGAAGTAATAAATTATAGGAAAAAAAAGTATAACAATTTTCACTTTTGTCAATGTTGCATTTAACAATATAAAATGGAATAATGTTTAATTCAGTATTTCTACTTAAATATCGGGTACATTTTAATGTGGTTTTGTAGCATTTGCACTTATTTAAAAGCCAAATCAAGCAATTTATTCATCAAACCTCCATATTACTGAATTTTGTTAAAAAGAATTTAGGATTTTATTTTCTTTAATTTTACATAAAATTGTAAATAAATGATATAAGATTAATAATTAAAAAACTAACTGGTAATTAACTAATTTAATATAAATTTTTTATGAAAAATTAATTATTTACTACCTGTAGCAACTTGATGTCCAAAACCACGACTTCCACTGTGAATCATAACACACACTTGTCCCTTAGCATCTATGCCCATTTTACTAGCATTACTTTTATCATAAATTTCATCAACCACTTGAATTTCAGCATAATGATTTCCAGCACCAAGTGTTCCAAGCTATAACCAATATTTTATAAGATAATAATAAACTTTAATTATAGTATTTTTAAAGAGACTAGAAAAGAATTTTAAGAAGATTACATTTAGTAAACTTATAGTTTATTTAAATCAAAATACAAATGTATATGAAACAATACTTTTACAAGTTGATTAAAAAAAATTAATGTGATCAATTCCAAAGCATCATTAATTTTTTTAAAATTAAGTTATTTACATGAAATTTCTTAAATTATTTTCTTTAGAATAGAGCATATTATGTTACCATTTAAGCCAAGCAAAAAGTTTCTTATTCATTTTTTAGGGAATATTTTTTCCAACTTCTTCTTTGATTGCATTTAGGCCTTGCAGTGTTCTTACTAAATGTCTATTTAATTGACTCTTTTAATTATTTTCCATAAAAATAATCACTAGAAGCACAGTGAGGGTATGAGGATACGATTTCAGGAAAATGATGATTAATTTTATCTTTCAGCCATTTTGTAGTTGATTTTGTAGTATAACTTAGTGTAGAGTTTTGCAGAAAAAAAAACTTTGAGTGTAAATATATTTACTTTAATTCATGTGCATCAAAACTTTGTTTTGATAAATTTTAGCACCAACTTTAGCCTCTTTTTCTACAAAAAAAGTTTTGTTAGGTCATTTTTACAGTCTGGAGAGGACATTCCCCTCTATGTCATAACGTCAGACAGCCATCCCTTTTGCAAAATAGATGTGTCTTTGCGATGCTTTCTTACATGAAATATGTTGTATTTTCATTTAGAAAATTGTGGATGATAGATGAAATAGCATTTCCTTTAAAATTATCCATATTTTATACCTATTTTTATTTGTATAACATTAAATGCAAAGAGCAATAATATTTTTTTTTGTTTTTTTTTTTACGATCTTTGCACACATTTGATGATAGGTTGGTTTAATCAGTTTTTATCATAAATTTTCTTCATCTGATAGCAAACTGCCAACTGAATGAAATCTTGTAGCTCTTTTATTAAATTTCTTTTTAGTTTTGGGGAATAAATTATTCTCCAAAATCTCATACTGATTTTTTTAATAAATAAAAATTTAATGCACAAAAAGCATTCATTGTAAAATCTGAAACATTTAAAAAAAAATTGTATGACAAACAATACAGTTTTATGTACTTTAGGCATATAAATATAAAAATAAACTAAGTTTTCTTGTTATAAATTTTTGTAAGATAAATTTCAATTGCTTTAATTCTTATATTCTCCTTCTTTGGAAATATTTTAATATCATAAAAACATTTTTTTTTGTAAAAAATATGGTATTTTTTAATATTTTTATAACTAGATGAATACAGGTTAACAATAATATATTTACCTGGGGAAGTCCACGTTTTTTTGCTTTCATAGACACTTTTGCAGGATCTGCAGTTAACATTCTACCATATTCTTCACAATGTTCTTTATCTTCAGCCCAAGCATACCCTAATTTAAAAAGTAAATAAGGAATATTTATTCCTTTATAATTGTTTAGAATATTTATAAATAAATTTATAAACAATATTCAATGAAATTAAGTTTAAATTTAAGTGATCACAGTAAAAAATTTATCCCCAGAAAAACTGTAGAAAGACTTAATTGAATAGCATAAATTAAATTATTAACTAATAAATATAAATTGTTCTACTCTGAATTAAATTCAACATTTTATAAAAAATTTACTATTTTATCAATAAAAAAAGAACAAGTACAAAAAGTATACCAGCTTAAAATAAAAAAGGAGTACATTGAATAACAAATAAAAAAAACTAAAAAATATATAAAGAAATAATCACACAGAGTAATAATTAATCAAAAAATATTTTGGTTCTGTGAAAAATAATTTTAGCTAATTTAAATTAATACAATGTTATGACTGAATGATTCGCAAAGAAATTGAAATTGTTACACACTTAACTGAAATTGAATAAAATTACACAGTAGAGATTTAAAATTGAAGAAATACAAGACAGTGCAATTAATGTAAAAAATGTAAAATAATATAAAATTTAAATAAATTATGATAAGTTATTTAGTAAAATACATAAGTTATTTTTGTATATTAAATTTTTGTTATCCAACAAAGTGAAATAATCATTTTATTAAAACTTTCCCTACTAGTTTTAGATTAATTCAATAATTGAATAATCTCTTTAAAACATTAACCAATTTTAGAAAATCAATGCACTTTTTAGTTTCCTTAATTAGATAAATGAAATATATTTATTAATTTTAAGAGCTCTTTATATGTTAACTTTAACAAAAACAATCTATAAAAAAAAACAAATGCTTAACATTTTTGCACTATCTAATACTTTTTCATATTTGTAGTAAAACAAAAAAAAAAACAAAAAATTATGATTTGTAGATCATCAGCGAGGATTTCCTATGAAATTCTAAGATGCTCTAGGCAGAAGATACGTTTAATCGTAGGCTTCATAACTGAGCACTACTATTTCAGAAAACATCTCCATAAAATGGGACTGTTTCAGCAAGATCCTATCTGCAGGAAATGTCATATACAAGAGGAAACGGCCAAGCAAATCATTTATGAATGCGAGGCTCTTGCCCTCCCTAGATTAACCTCTTTAGGCATCATCCATACTAGAGAGTTACACCAAGATTCCATTAAAGGGTTATCAGACTTTATTAATAAAGTGGGTGATCCGAGCAAATGGAACTAAGAAACATTGGGTTTGGAGTTAACAGTACAAAATGCTGATTAAAGTAAAGGTGCTCAATGACATACAAACCCAACTCGAAGAAGAAGAAAACAAAAATTGAATATTATTATACAACATTAAAAATTTCATATTACCATTAAAAGTTGCATTTTTGATATCCATATAATACATAATGTAAATAAAGATTTTAACAATAACAAAAATTTTTGGTGGTCTTATTCCACTATACGATAAATATATATTTACATTTCATAAGCTAAATAATTATTACTTATTGAAAATGCTTATTTAAACACCAATTTTTATTTCTGGCAAAAACTGTTCAGCAATACATTGGTCATCAATTGCGTAAGTATAATGCAATCATTTGCACCAACTAGCTTTAGCCTTGTTCAACATTCAGCTTGTTTATCACTTTTTAGTCGATTTCTGCACAAAAGAATTTGATTGATATATGCTAGATTTAAAATAAAATTTTGAGTCAATAAAATCATCATATTTTATTTTAGCTTCTACATAAGAAATATACTATTTCTTTAAATTGTAAAGTTAAATGGTAAAGTACCGAATGTTTTTTATTATAAAAATTGAATTATCTTTGTTTAAATAATTTTTCATATTATAGCTTTGAATTAACAATATTACAGTAGTATAGTAGGAACCACGTTGCTAATTTTCACAAGTAACTGTCTTCCAGTGGAAAATGTGTATATCTTCAGGAAAAATTGACATATGAGAAAATATTTACTATAATTTATTTAATTTTGTTCAAATAGCAATTTTGCACTACAAAATAAGATGCAAAGTGTATGTCAGTTAAAAAAAAAAAAACAAATTGAATAAAGTGCAAAACACATAAATATCCTTTTTATGAAATCTTTAAATATTGAAATTATGATTCCTTCCAACTGAATTTCAATGTGAGTGTTATTGATCGCATTCTAAGAATATCATGAACATATTTTCAGTATTAAGCAAAAATATTTTTTAAAAATTACACTGCAAGAATGAAAAAATTTGGGATCCAATTTCATAATGTTTTGCTTTTCTCACAGTAGTTATGATAATTTTTAAAAAGAAAAAACATGACTTTGTTCTTAAAATGAGAAGAATTATATTGCACCATAAGCATCTTTGCAGGGAATTAATATTAATTACAAATACTTTAAGCAAATTTTTGAAATGAAATTTTATTTTAAGTTAGTTGTAGTTGTTAAAATAAAAACTAATTGATTTATCAAAATTATGATGTAATATTAAAAAAGAGACAGCTTATTTTTATTTTAAATTAAGTACAATGAATATTTTGAAAACATAAATTTTAACATTGACATTATAGAACATTTTTAATCATATTTCTGAAATACAGGATTAAAAGAACTATTTTGACAAATGCAGATTGTTATTTTTAACATTTTTAGTGTTAGGAAGAACATCAACACATGTTTGATTAGTTTGTTGCTCAATGGTCATTTTCTGCACACGAGGGACCTACCTTTTAAAGTGAATTTCAAGGTGCTACAAACATTCATGACCAAGGTGGGATTCAAACCCACAAACTATTGAATCAAAGGCAAGAGCACTAACAATTTGGTTACCAGCTCAGCTACATATTCCTTACATTAATGAACAAAAGTTCAACAAGGTTCACATCATAAAAATATAATACACAAATAAAGATTTATTAAGTTTATGATAACATTATAGCATGATTTTTTTGTATTTCTAAATTATCACTATAACAATTTGAAGCTATGATGAAAAGTAAAAATTTGATTTTTATTCAATAAATATATAAATTATAAATAAATTTGTATATATCTCTCTATTTATACCTTCTCTCAAAGACCAGTCCATGCCCATTTCTAAAGCTTCTTCAAGATCTCTAAAATGAAAACATTTAATCAGGATAATTCTTAGAAGATATAAAAATCATCAAATTAAAAAATAAATTATAATAGCAATAATAAAAGAGCTACTTCTAATTTATGCTTATAAAATTACTCCTATTCATATTTTTTTAAAAATATGTAATTTTTCGTTTTCAGTAATTGATGCAAAATAGAAAAGCTTCAATTACAAATTATTCGATAAAAATTACAACTATGCATATATACATATCAAAGCATGAGCAGAAGCTTTGCATTTTCATTTCCACAGTAAAAATTAAAATCTAAATTAGATTAAATGTTTGTAATTCAATACATTAGATTTTACCTTCAAATATTAATAAAAAAGAAATAAGAATTAATAAGTATTCACTTGCAATAAATAACTTGATAAATTTTATTTACATTGCAACACTATTTATTTCTATATATCATTGTAAATTGGAATTTAATTTAAATGATTTAATAAAAAAATTAGAAATACAAGCTTTAAACTTCGAATTTCTTGGTAGTTTTGAGAACAGATTGGTAGATGGTTTGTCACTCAATAGTCATTTTTTGCTCACAAGGGCTAATGAAACTGGGACTCTCAGTTTAAAGTGGATTCTAAATGGCTGCAAACATCTAAACCCTAAATGGGATTCATATCCAGGAACTGTTGAACTGAAGGCCAGAGCCATTCGGCTGCCAGCTCAGCAAGAGAACTTTTGAAATATTAAGTTTAATATTTGCAGACAAAACCATAACCATTTCAAAAAGCAGAAATAATTTTTTACATGCAAACTGATAAAAAAATAATTATACTTGATCTCAATAAAACAGAATTCTGAATAGATATGAATAGAAAATTTGCAAGAACATCAAAGATATGTTTACAAAAGCATTTTTTAAATTAAAAATTTTAACAAGCATCTTTATAGCTTAATCAATTTTTCTTCAGTAAATAAAGCATGGCAATCAGGTCAAAAGGTAGATGTATCTCAAAGGTGATGAAAATCAGAATTGCTCTATTATTGTTAAATTATGCACAACAAAAAATAGTCAATAATCAAAAATAAGAAAGAGAATTATTAAATAAATATTGCTATAAACTCAATACCAAATGATAAGTGTTATGAAATTAAACATATTTTAAAAACACAAATATTTGATTTCAAAATAGGATAACTTAGTACTAAATATGTAAAGAAAAACTTTTTATTAACTTAACAGTTTTTTTCCATCTATTTTTGCCATTTTTTCATCTAATTCCTTTACAATGAAGTTTTTATTATTATTTTTTCCCCATTTTTGGCTCAGTTTTATCAAACATTTTTAAGAACTTTTACAAAATCTTACAGTTTCTGATACATATAATAGAATTTTATTGGTTTTCTAAACATAAAAATCTTTCATTCAATGAAAATTTTATTTTCAATTGTGTTATACACTGACACATGAAAATATGAGAAATAATTTCACAACACAATAAATGTCCTGATATTATTGATTGCAAAGATTGAAATTCAAAATTCAAGAAATTTTTTTTTAATTATAAAAGAATCAAATTGATAGCAATAAATATATTACTATACATAAAAGATGATTCCTTTCTATGTAATTGTTCTAATAGCATTTTTAACATAGAAAATATCAAATTGAAATCTGACTGATTTTAAATTATATTTGGGATTTATAAAGACAAACACTAAGTGGGTTAACAATTTAAGTGTCTTCCCGCAAGTAATTTTATTATTTGTTTTCAAAATTTCCTGGTATAACTAAGTTTTATGACTAAACTTCATATGAAGCTGAAAATTGCAATGGCTTAAAATTCCACAACAATTTCTTCTTTTAAAAAGATAGTTTCATTTTAAATATTAGATACAATTTTTTTATTAAATTCTTAGTATGTTTATGTATTATTTAGTGTGATTATACTAATATTTAATAGATCTGCACATGTGAATTCAATATATTTTCACACACATAAACACACCATTTGAAATGTCACATCAATAATATTTTCATATAGACAAATTTCTATATCAAATAAAATATTGGTATTTTCACAAATGCTTCAGTTTTAACTTGTATAATAATGCACAACATCAAATTGGAAATCTAATATAGAATAAAATACTTAGTTTTTAATCTGTTATCACTACTGTAATTACATTTGTGAATAGAAAAAGCAAAAATTAAAATCTTAAATATGAATTACACAAATTACAAAAATATTTAAGAGTTTTTTCCTGATATACGCTCTTTCTTGTTCCTAGCATAAACAATTTTGTAAACTAATCATAAATGATTAATTTACAAAAAATGATTATGCTATGAATAAGAAAGTATATAAGAGAAATTTTTTATGCTTCTCATTAGCATAAAACTTATTTATGATTGATTTACAAAACATTACGAAATTTGTTTTCTACTTAACAATTTTATTTTTTTAATATATTGAAAACATTTTTACAATTTGTTTCCAAATGTATATCAAAAAATAAATTTTAAAAATTTAAAAAAAAAATCTTTAAAAAAATCAATAATTTAAGATTTTCCAGAAAAAGCAGAAGAATAAATAGGTATACAATTGGTTGGTTTCATTTGTTTGTCACATGCTTTTTACTACTGTGACCTTTAACATATAAATCAGATTCTAAGCCTCCAAGTCAAAGTGGGTTTGCTTTTTTGTCACTCAAGATAATTTTTTTTACCCAAGAGAACAAATTAAACTGGAAACTACAATTTATAAGTCACTACAAACACCTAATCTCAAGGTGAGAATCAAACTCACAAAATATTATCCAAAGGTTATGTAAACGATTTATTTCAAAGATGTAAGATAATGCAGAATGACATCACATAAATTAATATTACCTTTTAGAGTCTTACAGAGAGAACAAGAGTATCAGCTTAGATTTTGAATTCATTACTAAATAATAATTTAACATGCATTTAGTGTTAAAGTAGTTAGCAATTAATTAAATAGTATAGTACAGAGTTTAACATAACTGATTTCAGCACAAACCACTATTTTCATGTAAATATGAACATATAGAAATAACAGTTAAAAAAAATTAGATTATGATTTTTTTCTTTTAAAAAACCCATAGACAAAAAATTGAAGAATTTCATCTATAGTCTAAACTTTGTTAAAGATCTTTGCATACATGTACATGTTTTTAGAAGCTGTTTGCTCCAAATCCTGTGAAGGTTATCCTAAAAAATCCACAATTGCTATCGTGCGCATGAGTTTTTCATAGATTAAAAGCATTCCCATTCTTCTAAGGATAAAAAATAAAAACTTTGATCAATTATTGTCAATTAAAACCTATATCATGTGTTATTAACAACTTGAAGCCCAATTACATAACAAAAATGAACTATTGAAATAATTTAGAAACCAGGAATAAATCCCAATTAGGTAGATTTCATTTTATAAGAAACAGTATTATATTCATAAAAACAAAATTGACATACTTTTAAAAGAGGAATTTCTAACACTTATTATCAACTATATGAGTCTCAGGCAATTTTCAACGTTTAATAATATTAAAAATTTATTATTAAATCATATATATTGGTAGTAATTTCAACTAAAAATATGAATACAGATAATGGGGTCTTTATAAATCTTTTTGCTTATTCCTTTTTATTTCATTTGTTAAATATGCACAGTTGAAATGTGTTTCAATTCTCATCTTATTAATAATGAAAGTACTTGTTTGCTGGCAAGTAATTTCATTGCACTCAAGCATTCATATATGAGTTTATAAGAAAATTCAATGCTTTGATTTCCTTGAAATGTTTTCCTCAAAAATATTATTCTAATCCTCAGGCAATCTCATTATTTAGTTGCATATAACATTAAGATTTAGATAATATTTCTGAAGTAAACTTTCTTAAATAGAATTGTTAATGGTTTGTTTTTAATATGGTAGTAAACAATGTGTGCATGATTGAGACTCATAAATCTACATAATTTTATTTTGAGTAAAAATTGTAAGCAAAAATTAAAAAAAGTTATTGATCAAATGATTATAAAAAATTTATCATTAGCATATTAGAAATTATTATAATTAAAATAAACACAAATTAAAATTTTAAAATATTTTCGTGATTTTAAAGTTTAGTAAGAATTGAACCCATATTAAAATAATATTTAATTCATAATGTGGAAATATTTATAAGATATTCATGAAAACTTTGTATTAAAAGAAATAAATAAATATAATTTTAAATAATATACTATATGAAAAAAAATCTGCTATTCTATTATCAAAATTTTAAAACAATGATAAACTATTACATTTTTTCAAAATTAAAAAATTCTGAAAAACACAATTACAAATTTAATTTTAAAAAGTTACCTTGCATTCATGGGAATAATACCTTTGGATCCCACACCAACAGGAATATGATCAAACATGCTTTGCGCAAGCTGTTCTTTAATAGGTTGAACATCTTTTTCCATTAAATTTGTTCTCAATAAACGAACACCGCAATTGATATCAAAACCTACACCACCTATTCAGAAAAATGTTTTTCAAAAATAAATAAAAATACAAAACAAATTTCCTATGTACAAATATTGAAAAATATAATACTAATACAGCTATTTTTTTTCATGAAAAACATTTTTGCAAGTAAAACAAAAAAGCTTAATAATTAAATTTTTGTTTTGTTATTTGGAGCAAATTTCTAACAAAATCAAAATGTTATTTCACTTACATTATTATTTTTTTAATTTTTTGTCATTTTGTTGCAATTAAAATGGTTTCATAAAAGTTTCCTATAGTAAAAGGTTTTTTTTGTGCAAGCCTGATCTTAAAGTTTAAATTAATGTACTGTTTAGGAAAACATAAAATTTCACTATTCTCTAACTAGTACACATATTTTTGAACATAAAGTGATTTAATTTGATATGTTATGTTATGAATGTACATTCATTTGGTCATTTGACAGAAAGATTGCAAATTTTATAAATTTTATTAAGTCTTGACATTTATACTACTGTCCTATATTATATTGGTAACTGACAACTAAATTTTTTTATTTTTTTCAAATATATTTCATAATTAATTGAGTAATTTTATTTTTCACTTATTTTCAATACAGAACTGTATTATCCCCTAATTAAATTATGTAAATGTCATCAATTATAAATTCAATACAACAAAACTAAACAAATTAATAAAACTTTTTAGCATTTTTTCATTTCTATTGTATTTTAAAAGTGAATATACCTTGAATTAAATTTTAATTTCAATTAGTGTTGATCTATATTTCTCTCTTACCAGGTGATACAATTGATTTAGGATCATCCATGTCAAATGCAGCTGTATTTCCAATAGCAAATCCATATCCAGAATGAACATCCGGAAGTCCAATAGATTTCTGAAAATAAAGATTTTTAAAACTATTGTATTATGAAATGAGAGCTTTACAATACTTTTTTAATTATATAATATATATATAAAATACAAGAATTTAAAGCTGAAACATTGCATGAATTACTTGGTATTAAATTATAATTAAACTAAAAAATTGGTTTAAAGCAAAAAGCAATTATATTCATAGAAAAATTTGCCAATAGATATGAGTTTTTTTTCCCCGTTGACATATCTTTGGGATCTTGTTTTTCAAATTAAACATAAGAAATATAAAATATAAGTTTAAATAAACAGAAAATTTTAGAACATATATAACTTTTCTGATAAGAATCTTTAATTACGAAACTAATAATACATTTCTGAAGCAGAGATGACTGATCATACTGATTAAGTTAAAAAATAAACACTGAAAAATTTTAATGAAACAGAAAAAATTAAAATATAATAAATTTAAGGAGTTGTACAACACTAATAGATTCTATTTTTTACACAATTCTTGAATTTTGTCTTTTTAATAAATATTAAAAGCATTTGTTACAAAAAAGTTGAAAGATTCATGAACATTTTAATCAATATGATAAAAATAAAGCACTATAGAAATCCAGGCCACACTTTTTATAATTATAAGCAATCCAGGCCACACTTTTTATAAAAGTTAAAACAATAAGCAATCCAGGCCACACTTTTTATAATTATATATTAAAATACTCAGCCTTTACATAATTTATACTAAAGCTTCCTTTTCTTATAAGAAAAATGAAAGTTTTTTGTTTGTTTTTTATTGATTTTATCATAGTTGATTGTAAAAATACTTTTAGTTTTTCTTTATGGTGAAAAAATTATTAATTTAAAAAGGAACATAATAGAATAACACTTCAAAAGCTTGAAACTAAACCATTTAACACAATTTCAAGAAGTTTAAATAAACTAATATTTTATGATAACTTTACAGATAAGCAAAATGAACTGAATATTATATACTCAATTTGATCATTTATACATACAGCAAGAAATTACATATATTTGTTATCTGTTAAAAAAAGAATTATTAACATATAACTGATTAAACTTTTTGCATGTAACATTTCTATATCTTTCTTTTTAACATTAATAAAAATAATAAATTATTTTTTTGCTTAACTGTCAAAAGATAGTTTGATTTGTTTGTAACTTTATGCACACAAAGGCTAATCAGGCTGGGACCTATGGTCTAAAGTGGATTCTAAACAACTACAAACATACAAGCCCAAAGTTGGACTTGAATACCATTTGACTATCAGCAAGGGTAACTGTCAAAGGAATGCAATTATTTATTTAGAAAATGATCGATCAGCATAATGTCAATTAACTTTAAAGCTACAATATTGTATTCATTAATTAAATAATAAGTTAAAATATTTACAACTGGAATATTTAATATAGCACTAATTTTCAAAAATAGCAGTTTTAGGCAAGAAACATGGCAATATAACTGAAAGTTTTCTCTTGACATTTTTGGAATTTTATTTTTAAATTTAACATAAAAATAAAAAATAAAAAAATTTTTAAACAAGAAAATTATAACAATGAAATTTTAATATAATACTAATTATAAAACTTATGATGCATTTACAAAGTAGAGGTAACTGATTAAATTTAAAAATAAACAGTCAAGAAATAATGTAATAAAACAGGAAAACAATTAAAATATTAAAAATTCCCCTATTAAAAAAAAAGAGAATATTTTAAATAAATGGCATAGAATTAAATAATATTTTTACACAAAAGAAACTTTAAACTAGTAATGAAAAATTTCACTCTTAAATATCAAGATTTAACATAAGCTAATATTTAATTCAATTCATTCCTTATTACAGCAGTTACAAACACTGTTAAAATAAGATATGAAATATAAAGCTTTTATAAAGAGGATCATAGAATAAAATCAGATAAAAAAAAAGGTTAAAAATATATACGAAGGATGTGTGTGGTCAGAATAAAAAATGTATCGTTTTAAAAGAGTACTCTTTTCTTTATTACTAAAGAAATAAAGAACTCTTTAAACAGTAGGTTTGGAATCTACTATAGGTCATAATCTAATTAGGTCGCATGTGCAAAAACTGACTGTTTATTGACAACAAACTAAATCAACCAATCTTAAATGGTAGGTAACATTTGTAAAAATGTTACGAATTAAAAAATGACTGATATACAATTTTTATTTTATAATTAACCACAAAAATAATAGGTTCGAAAATTCTTTTACCAAATATTCAATATACAAATGATATATTTGAGTGAGATATGATGTTGATAAATATATTAGGTAAAAAATATTAATTTTAGTTTTTAAATAAAAAAATAAAAAATAATGAAATTTTAAAATATCTATAGTTATAAATTAAACCAAAATTTTAAAAATAGTAATATATTTTATTTACTTTGATCTGTCACGGTTATAAATTCAATAAATACTTTAAAAAACAGTTACAATTTTATAATTTGATTAAATAATTAAACAAAATTAGCTCATGACCATAAAAATTTAGTGCAATTTGCAATGAAACTAACCTTAACAATACCAGGAAGAGCAGCTACATTTCCAATTTGTTTCATGCCAGGTAAGAACCCACCAATAGAGCCTGGACGACAAAAATTTCTTAATTCATCAAACATCAATTTCTCTAATTTGTCATTGACATAAAATATTCCTTCAACCTATAAAAAATTTTTATTATCAATGGTAAAACATAAAAGTAATATGCTTACAGCAAGATTCAATTTGCTAAAACATATGTGCATATTGTGGGGGGATCAAAAAGTAAAACAATTTTTTTTATCAAGAAAAATTATGAACACTGTTAAGCGTAACCCATTTTTTTATTTTTGCTGCAGTTTCACTACAAAACTTCTGTAAGAATTTATGATCAGAAATATAAACTTTGAAAAACCTTTATATTGAGATACAATAAATATGTTTAATTTTGTTCAAACATAACAAATTCCAAACATAAATGCTTTATAACCATTTATATTTGGTATGACAGGTTTGTCTGATCTGTGACACATTTTTTTAATGGATTCTATACCAGTATAAATATCTACATGCTAAGAGAAACCAAAATTTTTTTAAATGAACACCAGAACTTAAGTTCAAAAATTAACTTAGATTAATAGGTTAAACCAGCATAAATTAGGTTATAGATAACACTGCATAGTTTCAGACAGATAACAAAAATATATTGATGACATTAGAATCTATCTTGTTTGATTTTTTTATTTATCACAGATAATAATAAACATGATACTGATTCAAAAAATATCACAAACTACATTATATAATTAGAGGTCAAATCAGAAAATTATTATTATTTCTTTTTATCTTACACCCGACCTTGGTTTTTCAATCATTAGTCTATGTCGAGAGCTGCCCAATACACTCTAGAATAAAACGAAATCTTCTGCAGAATTTCTAACTGCGACATCATTAAGTCCTAGACAAGTGTAGAGGTGGTCACCAGTCATTTCTCCAAATACACAAGTTCGAGAGTCAGTTAAACCGAAATGGTGGAGGTGTGCCTGAAGATAGTATTGTCCTGTCTTAAGATGGAAATTTGCAACGCCCACAGCCCTATGGAGGTTGCACGGACCAGGCCTAAAGATGCCCAAGACTTTACCTTTGCAGAATCGCTACATATTTTTTTATGAAAGGAAGCTATATTTTTATCCTGACAAGCTTTTTAATAGTATGGTACTTCAAAGCTGGACAAGGTTGTTGTAACTTCAAGCCACTCTTGGCAAATTTGTCAGCCAAGTCTATCAATGATACCACAGTGGCCGGGTATCCACTGCAGCACAATTTGACGTCCCTCCTCTAGAAGGGAGCTAATAGCTATCTGACAGAGGAAAACAGACTTGATATTGCTAGGCATAACTGATGTGAGAGATTTGATGGTGGCCTGAGAGTCAATAAAAAAATACAATGTTGCTCTCACTATCTTTACTTATTCCCTCAAGAGCCAAAGAAACAGCTGCTACTTGTCCAGTGTAGCTGTTATAATATTCACCATTAGCTTGGCTAAGCTTGAAGCTTTTTGAATTAACTCCAACATCAGCTTTTCTAATGACATCCACAGCATAGTCACCAGTGTATACATGAAACCAAGTTGGAGAGGGATAATGCTCATCAATAGTAGCCAGGGCAGCCATACTTAGTTCAGAATCAGTAGAAACATTTTTACCAACAGGAATTACCAGGTCAAGGCGGCCCTCAGCTCCATAAACAAGATTTCAGAAACTGGGATGTCTAAATAGAGGTTCTCTGTCAACATTCAGAAATTTAAATCTCGCTGACAATTCCTTGGTCAGACTCCCAAGTGCTCTCTGAGATTTTAATCTAGTGTGAGCAGGTGTATAGTTTTTCCAAAAAGCCTCATCCCTAAAAAGACTTTCAGAAAGTTTTAGGGCAGCTTATAATGATAATATTATAGAGGCCAGATTTTCATTTATATACCATTAAACTATTAAGTCATTATTGCATGCTTAATAGAGATTCAATTAAACCCTCAGAAATTAATAAATTTTTTGCATGAAAAATTAGATTAGAAGAATTTTAAAAACACCCCCACACATTCAAAATCATTCTTATGATTTTACACACCACTATGAAGAATCAAATATAATGTAAGATTGCTTGATCAACCTATATTAATATTTGATATTATTAAACTTTCAAACAAAACACATGTAACAGAATGCAAACACTTAATTGGATAAACACAAATTATGCCTAATAATTGTTTACGTAATCCAGTGGATTTCATAAGATTGGCAATATTTGGTGATGTATGGTAGTGCGATAAAGTTTGTGATATGGGCTTCACCCTATGGGTCGGTTTGAGTGCCAAATCTGTAGATTATTATTATACATTCATTTGTCGATTATATGACATATTACAATGTATGTGATTCATTTGTAGTTTTAGTAACCCTTGAGCTTATGCTATCCATATTTTATCTATGTTTATCTTTTAAATGATTGTGTATACGAAATCTTGTTTATTTTCACTTAATTTAAAAGTTAATTAAATGTTATAATTTTAAGTTGCTTAACTTGTAATTTGGAGTTTAAACATTTAATTCATATTTTTGAGTGTTATTTTCAAAAGTTTTATTTTTTCCTAATTTGGAGTGCAAGGGAAGTTGGTTATGTAAATACATTAATTTTGTGTTATTTAATTTGCTATTTTAAATAGCAAAATATGTATAATTTATTAAATACAGTGTAAAAATATCTGTATTCTCATCGGTGACCAGTTGAATATCAGTCTTGTCCGCTAAAATCCAGTTTGAGGTAGTTCTAGTCAGAATCAGGGAGGGAATGATCTCAATGGAATGGTCGACAACAGTGGCTTCATATTTATTAATGATGGCATTCTTACCCAAACCTCTTACAGTTATAATGCTTTGGAAGTTCTGGATATTTCTACTCTTAGTCTTATCCTTTATCCTGAATGTTAATGGACTCTTGGATCCTATAGGAAGTGTTCATCTTCCTGTAATAATCAAATTGAGCAGGAAACAACCTGTCAACCCTAGACTGCAAAGACATTGAAATTTTAAAAAAGTAGATTGGAACTCCTTCAGAAATATGACCAATAACGAGCTAAAGAATAAACATCTGAGTAACAATATTGATTCAGACTGGACCCCTTTTTAAAAGGTAATATTTAAAACTGTTAAAAGGACTATTCACAGAAGAAATATCAGGAATTTTGAAAGGCACATGTGACTGCTTAATTCTACAACCCTTGTTAGAAAAGAGAAAACAGTTACATGAAAACCTTTCCAGCTTTAACAATGGTTTGACATGAATCAAATTAAATCAGATCAATGCAGAGATCAAACGTAGCTATGCGAAGATTAAGGAGGAAAATGGAATGTCTGTTATAAACTTGATTGAAGACCATTAAATACCAAACTGTGGAAGCTTGTAAAAAGTATAAGTAGAGAACAACCTCAGGTCGAGAAGTGCAACACAATTAGGAATAAAAATGTGCATATTGCCCATGATAAGGAAGTGGCTAATATGATCAGTTCTCATTGCCAATAGATGAGTAAATTAGAGTTTTACATTTAAGACAAAGCTATAAAGAAAAGAGCTTGTAATATAGTACATAGCTGCCACACTTCTTAATCAAGCACCCAAATTTTCAAGAGGATTTTTTCTTTGAAAGAGTTAGAAGTAGCTCTGGGTGACTTTGACTTGAATAAGTCACCTGGACCTGATGGGATCCATGGGCAGATGATAGATCATCTTGGAAACCATGGAAAAAAATGGCTCTTAGACATCTTAAACGAATCTTGGAACCTGGGGAAGCTTCCCAAAGACTGGAAAAAGGCAATCATTGTCCCTGTTTGGAAAATAAACAAGGAGCCTCACTCACCTAAAACTTACAAGCCCATTACCTTGACTTACTTTAACTTAAACTTTCAGAACTTTCTTTGCAAAGAACAATTCGGTTTTAGAGAGGGACACAATGCGACAGACCAAGTGCTTTATTTCTGCCAAAAGATATGAGATGCCCACAATGAAAACCCAACTCATCATACAATTGAGGCCTTCTTGGACCTATTCAAAGCCTTTGACAGAGTGTGGATTCAAAAACTCATTGTTAAACTCTTCGATTCTTTTGGAATAAATAGTAAGGCTATAATCTGGATTTATAACTTTATGAGAAACAGACTTATCAAGGTAAAATTTACAACACTCTTTCAAAGAATTTTAAACAATCTCAAGGTGTCCCTCAGGGATCTGTACTGAGCCCTATTCTGTTTATTTTATTTTTGGCTGGCCTTGAAGGGATCATTTCTAGGAAATGCAATGTGTGTTTGTTTACGGATGATATTGCGCTGTGGGACTCTGGCCCTGATATCCAGAAACTGGAATCTAACATTAATTCTTCACTTGCTGATGTTTGGAGGTTTGCAGATAAATATATCTGCAATATCTTAAAGTTATACTTTAACACTTCCAAATCTACTGTTTCCTTCTTTATAACTAATCAGAAGATTTTTTTAATTGCTAATCAAGAATCTTAGTTTTCATAAAAATTTATGTTATTTATGTTTCTGATTTATGATGCAGTTGTCAATGTCTGCTTGGTTTTGTTATATATGGTGTATTTTTATAATCACTAAAACTAATACATTTTCCCTAAGTTTTCATATCATGATTACAATTTTAAGCAAGTATTTATATAAAGCTATTATATTTCAGTATTTGCTAGAATCATCGAACACACTTTAACATAAATTACCAATCTGCTTAAAGTCTAATAGTATATATATCATTAGTTGGAAGCAATTGATATAAATTACTTTAGAAGAAAGGGGTGGAAAAAAGATAGAATATGTTGAAATAGCTTAGGACAATTTAAGTTTTTAAAAAACACAGAATTCATTAAAAATAATTAACAATGAAATATTGAACAGCCATTTCTTAAAACTAAGTCATTAAGTATATTTTCGATTGTAAAATTTTCTAGAATTATGTTAATAAATAGCAATTCACTAGTATATAAATGAAATGTTGAGCAAAATTATTAAAAGAAAACATAAACAAAAATTGCATACTTCATTAAAACTATTATATAAATATTTATGATCAAAATACTTACTTTCATATTTGACACAAAGCCCTTTTTGATCCTCCAAGATACAGGACCTATCTTTTCCAAATACTGCATTTCTTCATTATAAGTTCGCACCCCCATGTTTTAAAACTAAAATGAATTACAATAATTTTAAAAGTATATAAAAATTTTATGTAACAAGTAATAATTAAAAGAAATTTTTAAATATTATAAAATAATGACATTAGAATTTAATGTGACATTTGCTAAAATGGTTTTCCACTTTCAAGTTACACTCACTCATACAAAATTTGGGGCTTCCATATCTCAGTGATTACTTTCAATATGAAATCAAAAGGCTTGTCTTTAACAATCCAAATAAACTGATCTTAACACTAGTCAACAATTGCCGACATTAGTGTACTTTGTTTTCAATTCATAACCTGAATAAGAAAAAACTCACCGCTTTCACAGCATAACCTGATGAATATTCTTTGTTGTGGAAGCACTCTGTCAGCGTTGTTTCTTAAGTGTATGAATAAGTTCTTGTCAATTTTAACTATATTTCCAGGACCATCAATTTGTCCTTTCAGTTTTTGAAATTAATCTAGGAAACGAACCTCATTTATATAATTATTTTAGTCAATCGTAGTATTTTAAGAAACATTTAGCTATTTATTGCCCACTTCAGAGAGAATGCCTTTGCCCAGCAGTACATGAAATGCAGTGCTGAAGACTCCTTTAGTGTTTCATATTGCATTTTCATATATTTTCTTTCCATAGAGTTTTATTTTGTGTCGATTTATGTACATTCTATAGCGAAGAAGTACATCTTTCATCTGTAACAAATCAGGTACAATGAAACAGTCTCTTCATCACTCTAAATTAAAAATTGAAGAGAACTTTTTACACAGTTTAAATAAGAAAAAAGTACTATTTCACACTTGTTCGAATGCAAACCAATAATGTGTATGATTGCTCCTCAATTTTGCTAATTTAACCCAGTCACCCTGAAAACCATGCAGTACCACTGAAATAAATAAGCAATAAATTTTAAATAAAAAACATTAAAATAAATAGAACTTGTATTATTAACTCTAAACAAAATAAAGTGCAAAAAAGGTACTGAGTTTGTGAACTTCTTGGCTTGTATATAAAGGACCTTATTACAGAAATTTATATATAATATGGTAGTTTCTCCTATTAAAATTCAAGTTAACACACTAAATGAATCTTATTAGCTTGTGATATCACCAAATCTATCCTTTATTGTAAGTGATTTGGCGTTATAGACATGTTTTTCTTTACAAACGTGCATCATTCTAGCATTATTAACACAGCACAAATATTAGAATGAATTTCTTTACATAGATAATACCTGAATTGAATAAACCTGATTGCAATTTCCAATTTTGTACATACTCTTTATATAGTAATATTTGCTAAAATGATTATTTTATTATACTTTTAAGTATTTTTCATATGTGAATTTAGTTTTTGATTCCATCTAAACTGGGACATACAATATAAAGTAGATTTCAATCTCCCAGTAATAAATCAGGAAAAAAGAACAGTCAAAAGTAGTTAAGCAAAAATCATAAATACTTTAAACTTCTATTTGCCGTATTCCATGGTATTGTAGAGTTCTTTTTTCAATTTAAACATTATAAAAAATGGACAAATAAAGTATATGTAAATAAAAACATGAAAGGAAATAAAAATGAGTATTCAAAGTATAACTCATCATCAATACTGGGAGAATTTATGATGGAAACATTGTATAGAAAAATATTTCTTTAGATCCTATGTTAAAAAAATTACAGAAATATGGAAATGACTAACTATATGCAAATATTTTTAACTTGGTAATAAACTTATGATCATTCTAACAATAAAGGGCATGAATACAAAACAGTACCAGAAATATAAAATAAAACTTGTATATAGAAAACTTTTTATCTAAAAAAAAAGAAAGAATTCAAACAATGATTTTTAAACAGAAAACATTATTTATATTATGAAAAAATTTATAATAAATATTAAGAAAAATCTAACGAATAAGTTACGCTAGAATTTATGTAGCCACATTTTTTATATTAATAAACATCTAAAAATGCAATCGAAATAAAATAAAAAGAATAAAATATAAATAATTTAAAACTAAACAAAGAAAATTTTCATGCAATATTGCATCATGCCATGTGAAAAAATAATCAAATTTTAGGGCTACCTAAACAGAAGTGAAGCTTATAGAACATTAATTTTTAAAAACAATGGAAAAATCTTATGTATTTGGAACATAATCATGTTATTTGCAATGTTTTATAAAAATAATTCGCACTAAAACTAATAACAAATATATTACAATATTATTTATATTACAATGATAGTTAAAAATATTCATCCCAAATTTTAAAATAAAATTGAAAATATCATTTGCAAAAATTCACTTAAAAAGATAAATATTTTAATATGATGTTTACTCATTTTACAATTACAAAATTAACTTTTGAAGCATGAAATTAGAAAACATTATTTTCCAAACACGAAAAAGTAATAAGAATTTTAAAATGAAAATAATCGATTCATAATTTCGTCACAAAATATTTTAAACTACTGTAAATATGATGATGTCACTGCTAAAATTTTACGTAAATAATTATTGTATGATTATCTATCAAAAAGAAGCGCACTTACTAATATGCAATAGCTGATTTCTAATTGTCTTTGTGATAAATTATTTCATAAACGTTATTAAATAACAAGGAACAGAAAAATGATAATCAAATCTAGCAGAAAGATTTGTTTAGGATAGTTTGGAAATTGCCGATAGTTATACGGTGACAGTGAACATGTATGGTTTGGTATATTTATGAATTAACATGCTAAATATTTGTGTTAGATGCTCACTTAAAAATTTAACTGACTTTCATATGACGCAAATTACTGTTTTACAAATTTATAATATAAAGTTTTAAGAACAAGTATTAAAATACTTTTGAAATTGTGTAGTGGGTGCATGGATGATAAATGCAAAACATAACTATAATCATAAAAAAAAGGATATCGTTTTTAAAGGAGATTTAAAGAATTCTTAATCACTGGCTTATTGAATTTTTCGGTATCTAAACCGATAATCCATTATCGAAAAAAGATTCTATTATTGTCAGATCTTCAATATTTTACGATCACGATTTTCTAAGAACATGTTCTGAACGGGTTTTTTTTTTCTCATATGAGATCTTTATGTCTCAATTTCGGAACTACCATCAAATTGGAGTAGAGCTTGAATTCATGTTGAGGGCTTTTTTTCTTATTTTCATTCCCATGGAATAATTTCTCATTCTAGATATAGTTCCATCTAACACATTTTCTTCATCGCGGAATTCATCCACCTTAAGTTGCCACACTAACTCTCAGAAGAAAAACAACGACTTTTCATGAATCTATCTTGGTAATTCTAGTGAAACAGTTGCTCATAAATATAATCTCATTTGTAGAACGAACCAAATTTTCATCATTATTAATTTTTTTTGTTTATGTACTCGTCCTTTTTTTTTTTTTTTTTTTTTTTTTTTTTTTTTTTTTTACATTCTTGTACTTTATAATGGGAACTTCAAAAATCGGTAATTACTAAAAGAAGAAGCTCTCTTAAGCCAATTTTTAGTCATTCAATTAATAATGAAAGACTTCAGCAATCCATTTTTAACCATTAAAATATATCTAGAATTATATTTCTATAACAGAACGTCTAATGGAAAATATTTTTTGACATGATAAGGAAAATTATATTAATATTGTTCCTTTTTTATTTTAAAAGTATTATTGATTGTATTTTCCAGTACTAGTTAAGTAAAAACCCATTCAAGGATTTCAAGAGATAATCCATTAAAAAGACTTTGAGAATTAAACCTATGATATAATGATTCGATGGAAGGAAATTTTTTTTATAATTTCAATAAATTAAAATGTTTATCTTTGAAAATGATCGTTATTTTAAAATTAGAATAATAATTCAAAGCTCAAGCAATAAACTATATTTTATAACTTTGTAACGTGATAAATGATATTTTTAGAATAAATTTTTTATATAAAGAGGAGAAACAACAAATGAGAATGTTGAGATTAATGAATACAATGCGAATAATGACGAATACTCTGAATTCCCAGCCATTGAAAATATAGAACAAGCTATAAAAATTGAAAGAGTTGATTGCAGGCGATAGAGGCTTAAATATGGAGGGTGAAATTTATTAAGGATGTCACTG